>WNWU01013406.1:94229-129044 GCA_012654045.1 Ptyas mucosa | reverse complement strand
TACAATAAAAGAAGAGAGAGAAAAGAAAAATGTCAATTAAAAAAACCTTAAACAATAGATTCCCCTCCTTTCTTCATTTCCTAGTTCTGGCTCTTAAAACCATGGTCTGGCTTCCCTCCCCCTCCCGGGCCGCAACAGCTCCGTCCGCCTCCGCTCCTTGATCATCTAATACTTCCCCCTCTTCGGCTCCTGTATCTTCTCCACCTAGGAAGGATTTATGTTGGTCAAAAAAAGCCTTAGCTTCCGTTACATTATTAATTTTCTTCTTACTGTCCTCCCAAAAAATCATCAAACCCTCCGGAATCAGCCACCTAAAACCTACTCCCTTGAGGTACAGCTTATTTGATAAAAAATAATATTTTCTTCTTAATTCTCGTACCTGTCTGGGAATCTGCTTCAGGATGGTGATCTCCTTGCCCCTATACACCAGCGCCCCCAGTCTTTGTTTTCTCAATATCTCATCTCTCAGTTCCCTTCTCACAAATTTAATATGAATCTCTCTTGGTAGATTATGTAAAATTGCAAATTGTGAGTTTACTCTGTACACCAAGTCCACATCCCTTCCAATAGACTCCAAATCTCTTTCTAAAAATTCACCCAACATTTTAACCATCACTTCTCTCAAATTTTCCTGGTCAAGTTGTTCCACGTTTTGGAACCTGAGAAAATAAGACATCTTATCCAATTGTAAGGTTAACATTGCATTTCCTCTCCCATCCTCCACCTTCTGGAGTGCCCGTACCTCCCCCTCCAGACCCCCCATCTTCTTCTTGTTTTGCTCTGCCAGCTGTTGAACATCATTTAAATCTTTTTTCATAAGTGTCATTTCAGATTTAATTTCAGATAATCCTTTTTGGACGTCATCTAACTTGTCCAACTTTTGGTCCAATATCGCCAGTCTTTCCAAAATTTTCCCCATGTCAGTTGCTGCTGATTTGTGGCCCTTAGCCATCTTAGATCAGTAGAAGATGAGAAATCAAAGGGCAAACCTCCAGAGAAGAAAGAGGGATTAGCAATCAAAGTAATTTTTCAACTGTCCACCAGTGGGCGCTCACAGGAGCAACGAGTCCGAAGTATAGAGTAGGTCAAACAGGAAGCCAGAGGAGAATGTTGTCTTCAATCATAAATAAAGAAGCAGGAAGTCAGACAGTCGCCATTGCCTGCCGGGGGGAGGGGCCACCAGACCTCTCCAAGAAACTCTGCCACAGCCATCCTCCAAGGAAAACTCAGAAAGGTAAGGGGTTTCACCCCATCTCCTTCCCCCTAATTCTCTGCCACGGCACCTTTCCAGCTACAAGGGGGGGGGGAAACTCCAACCCCCCCTCTCGCCTCCAGGATGCCTGCTCCACTCTGCAATCAGTCAGTACAGTCCGTTGTGCCTTCTTAGGTAGCACCGGTCCCCTTAGGCGCTGTGGCGCCTCGGCGGCCTCGAAAAAAAGCCGCCGATCGCCTCCCGCCCCCTCTGGAGCCTCGGGCGCGCCAGCATCGGCCTCCCGGCCCCTGGAAGTGAGGCAGGGGACCCCTGGCGAGCCGCCCTCAAACGGCAAACGCCCCAATAATGGGGCGCTTGGCCCAAAGGGCCTCCAGATGGGGGGGATCAGACTCTGGGGCCAGAGCTAGCCCGATCAAAGTCTGTCGCCAGCGGAACTGGAAGCGGAAGCCCAATAGGAATTATTAACTGCTCTAAAGATTATATGATATTACTTAAGTTGGATTTCAATAATACATGTCTTAAATCTTGTTGATTTTTTGTTCCTCTTTAAATAAAGCTAATCTGGATCCCAAAAGTCGAAGATATTGCCTTTAATTTATTAGAAAAGTCATGTTTTAAAATAAGTGTTCTGCACTTGGTGTGGTGTCTTAGCAACAAGACTTTATGTAAATGAGCATGACTGAAAAAAATACTATGTGTCTTTTTGTGCTAATGGAACCTCAAATGGTTAATTAGCTACCTGTCAGGTCCTGCCGTTGTCTTAAATAAATCACATTTTCCAAACAAATAGTCTTTGATGAAATCTTTCATTTATTTAAGAACGAACATGTCTGGTCCTGACTCCATCGGTGCCAGTACTGACCTGCTAATCCCCAAGCCCTTCCCTTTCCGTCCCTAATTACCCAGCGTCTCATTGGCCATCTCCCAAGTCACTCTTACTACATCACCTCACAGGAATGTCCCCCTCCCAACCCATCTCCTAGGTGATGTTATCTGCCGGGTTGTAACTGTGTGAAAGGTCAACCTGCTTCTTCTCTCTCCTTTTCTTTCTTTCTTTTTTTTCATGTCAGCACTAGGATGAATGAAACTTGGGGTGCTGACATCAGCATTTATATTGCAAAATGGTGGTTTAAAATTGAATGCTATAATATAGGATATTTTTTAAAAAACATTTACAAAACTGTATAAGCAAGCAATTCGTAGCCATGATTTGCTCTTATATTTTTTGAGAGAAAAAAAGGAACTTCATCATCAAAATGTGAAGGGAAGATGGTTCAGGCCTAATTTATAATATCCTACATGAATTGTCCTTTGGGGATATTGAAGTGAGACTATAGAATAAGTTATACATTTTTGGAGACAACAACACTGAAGTAAGCAGTGATCAATACAAATCTGTTTAATGATATTATGAGATGGGGAATGTTACATGTAAGCAGGATATAATCCTTCAATCAATAGATATAGTCACTACTGGCGTCTATTGTAGTGACATTTTAAGATCAGCAAATGAAAATCAGAAAAAATCATTGGGTATTATTTATCCTTTCCTTCTAAAGTACTAGACTGATTTAATCTTTCATTGCAGGCGCAACTAGAGGCTCAGAAAGCAACACAGGATTTTCAGAGAGCAACAGAGGTGCTACGGGCTGCTAAGGAAACCATTTCTCTTGCAGAACAGAGGCTGCTGGAAGATGATAAACGTCAATTTGATTCTGCATGGCAAGAAATGCTCAATCATGCCACCCAGCGGGTAGGTTGTATTACTACTCTTTCTATAAGTTTTTAAGCATTTTAGGCAAGGAGACAGAATTCTATCACTTACTTCAGGAACAGTTTATTCATAGATATCAGGAGAAAAGCAGCAAGACTATTTCCGTGTAACTTTTCTAACTTCTAAAACAGGTAAAGCAATTATAGATTAGTAACATGTAGAAAAAGGCTGAATTTGTCCATGAATGATGTACAACGGGCCTGCTACTGCACAAATAAACATTTTGATTTAAAGGTACATAACTTATTCCTTCAGGTCTTTCATCAGTAGCCACCAAAACTGAGTCCATCCACCTGCTGCTGGTCATGGTTTTCTCTCCCCCCCGCCCCCCCCTTTTCCAAGCATTATGATTATCTTCAGAAAACTGGGTGGATTGATTTGTAATCATTGTTTAATATTAATCAGACTTTGGGCATTATCTATGATTAAATGAAAGTAACTTTTTTTAGTAGGAAAATGGCTAATGTTAAAAAGAAAATTGCCGTTTTGAAAAGACCTTGATATAGTTATCTAAACAGCCTCTTCAAATTCACTGATTCCATGATTCTGTGATTGAGTTTAATTTACATGGAAATTTATCATTTTTTGTATTTTTGTAACACTGCTAGAAGTATAGTCAAGTGGCCAATGGCATGTTGCTAACTTTAATAAATTAAAGATATTTACAACTCAGATTCCACTGAGCCCTCTTTTTTTATGTGGTTGTGCTATTTTACCAGATATTACTTAGACATTTGAGTAATATTGTTACTAAAAACAAACCAAGCTTTGTATATAGTAGCTTAAACTCAAAAACATTTTCATGATGCTTTTTAAAGGTTATGGAAGCAGAGCAGACAAAAACTAGAAGTGAACTTGTACATAGAGAAACAGCAGCCAAATACAATGCTGCCATGGGCAGAATGAAACAGTTGGAGAAGAAGCTGAAAAGAGCTATCAACAAATCCAAGTAAGTTTAAATCTCCAAGGGATCACGTGATATTTTAATTGTCGAGTGATTTTCTGACATATGTAAATAGAACCATGAGAAACCATGGGAAATGTCAAAGGCAGCCTTGAATCACAGAGTCCTTCCAAATGCCCAATACAAGACAAATGCAGAAGTCACGGAAATAAATATGTGATTGTAGCTCAGCAGTTTAGCGTGTGATTCAGTGCAAATCATTTATCTGTGACATTGCCTGATAGGGATTTAAAAAGTTTTGCTTAAAGAGTTCTTTACAAAATCTTCTGTCAATCTGAATTAACAGCTATCAGTTCTCTGGACCAGTGATCTTAATCCTTGGTTTGTTTCATCAATGAGGCTTAAACTGTGGTTTAACCGTGGTTTTAAAAGTTGCCTGAAAAACCATAGGAAAACTACATTATGGTTTAGCCACTGAAAAAAAGACCTGCTTGATGAATCGTGCTGTGTCCTCATATTTGGTGCTTCATTTATGAATTTGAGGTACTACTATCTTGTGCTTGGAAGGCCTTTCAGGATTGTTTAAAAACATCTCTTAGTCAAATTATATTAGCAAGATTTATCAGCTTGAGGCTGATAAAATGAAACTATCTCACTATTTTAGTAGTTTTTCTGTTACAGTACAGTATTTTTTTTCAGTCTCTGCTAGACTTTAATAATGGAACAATTTAATCCAAGGGCTTTCAGACTCTGGATCAGATTCCTCTAGGACAGTGATGGCTAACCTTTTTGCTGTCGCGTGCCAAAAGCGGGGGGAGAGCGGGGGGATCGTGCGCGTGTGTGCCCACATCTATAATTCAATGCCCACCCGTGCCCTGCCCTCCTGTGCACATGCGTATGCTCTCCCTGCACTCCCTCCACTTTTGGCATGTGATGGCACAGTGGGCCCGTTTTTCACTCTCCCCAGCCTACAAAGGCTTTCTAGGACCTGGGGAGGGCAAAAATGGCCTTCCTCAACCCCCCCAGAGGCGCTCCGGAGCCCGGAAACAGCCCATTTCCCAACTTCCGGTGGGTTCAGAAGGCCTGAAAATCAGCTGGCTGGTGGGCACATGAGTGCTGGAACTGAGCTAGGGCAATGCTTGTGTGCCGTCAGATATGGCTCCGCGTGCCACCTGTGGCACCGGTGCCATAGGTTCGCCATCACAGCTCTAGGAGGTTCTGAGCAACTGGGCAAAGTGGATCAGGTTTCATTTGAACTTGATCTTGCTTGTTAGAGGCAGAAAATTTCCAACATTCTCCAGGTTTCACTCCTTGCTGTCAGACCCACTAGGTAGATTAGATCAAGAAGACAACTCCATAAGAAGGCTAAAGCTACTTTTATTAATATTGGCTATAATAACAGAATTTTGCAAATCTTAATTGTATTCTTCCTCCTTCGTACAGCTCAATAAATTGTCTATTTGAATCACTTCTGGATATTCTGAACTTAAGTGTTTTACTCCTCTTTGCCTTGATAGTGGAGAACAACATCATTGTTCTTACTCTCACTATTCTATTAGGCAATTTGAGAATCTGTGTGCTCTCATATATAGATTATGTTTAGGTATATTTATTGCCCAACCGAAAGCCCAATGAAATTATTAGGTTTTTTTGGTAGGTAGGAGTGTCACATAAATTCATTAGCACAGTATTCTGGTATATTTTGTATAAACAAATTCCACATACTGAAGTAATAGGATGGCTAGTTTTTTTTATAACAGTATGGTAAATGGCTGATTGGTTGGGGATTAAAAGGGAGTGCATTGTTCTTCTACAATAATGCTATTATGTTCCATCCTTATAGGCCTTATTTTGAACTCAAAGCAAAATATTATGTACAATTAGAGGTATGTACTTTTTATTTATTTTATGTAGAAGATATAGTTCTGGATTGAGTTGTAGAGTCCTTGATATTTCTGTGCTTGGTTGTTTGCAGGTATTTCATTACCCAACAAGGTAGTTATTGATTTTTCTTATTTAAAGCCATCTGACTCCCCAAAAAAAACAATATAAAAAAATCTCTCACTACACTTGTTACTGTTGTAGTGGTTGTCTCATTTTAAGAATGATGAAACTTTTATAGATGTAAATATTCTATATAAATGGGAGGTATTATCTTTTGAAATTTGAAGAATTCCCATCATTTAGAATATTTATTTTGAATTAATTTTATATCACCTTTATAGGAACCAGATTTTTCAAAGTTTAATTATAATGTATTAAAACAATAAATCAAGTGTAGTAAGTCTTCTCATAGGACAGTTGACCCTATACAAAAGGGGACAATCTAGTTTCTCCCCCCCCCCCCCCCCGGCCTCAAAACATTGTGATTTGCCTTGTAGTGTGGAGAATGTAGACAATATATTTCACTGAGGTGGAAGTTTTGCTCTGAGTAATGAATAGTAACCTTTCAGTATGGAAATATTTTTCCTAAAAATAGTTAATCTGCACATATGTGGAGTAGTGACTTTTATATGGTAATGTTAGAAATATATATCCACGGTGAAAAGTATCTCCACCTGCTACAATAGTCCACCACACACTCTCTCTCTCTCTCTCGGTGTATATAGATAGAGACAAATTTTTGAGCTATAAGCTTTCACTCAAACCTTTCTCTGATCCAGCAGCACCAGAACTTGAAAAAACATTTTCATGATGATTTGTTTAACTAGTATCCTCCTTATGTGTTGGACACCCATAATCAATTATCCCATAAGTTATTGGATTGTCTTGCTTGATGAGTCAAAGAAATCAAAGTCCAACAGCTGGAAGGATCTTAAAATTGGGTGGAGTTGTTTTAAAGTTAGAATACTTCATTCTACATGTTAAATTGAATGATCAGACAATTGTGTAAGAAAACAAAGTTCAATTCTCTGTAAATCTGCTGATTGTGACAGCTTGATTATTTTGGTGAACAGCTTTATGGGGAAACTGAGGGGACTTGCATGAAATGCAAGTCTTTCTTCACTTGAAATCTGTGGGACTTCATTGATATTTTGTCTCAACAGAAAAAGTAATGGAATTTATTGTATATGGATGTTTAGAAGTTTTTCTTTTGAGTAAGGAAATCTTTCTACCTGCTTCATTAGCAATTAAAGAAGATAGTGGATGATCTGCAAACAAATTTGGCTTTGGCAAAGGGTGAATACAAAACAGCCTTGAAGAACTTGGAGATGATCTCTGATGAGATTCATGAGAGGCGGCGAGCTTCATCAATAGGGCCCAGAGGATGTGGTGTTGGGGCTGAAGGCAATAGTACTTCAGCAGAAGACCTTTCAACATGCAAGTTAGATTCAGATAATGTTTCCAGTAAGTAATAGAAAAAGGTGTAGAGATTTGGCCATGTCTATTTTTTTCAAAGGTTTTATATCAGCAATTAAGAGCTAGTCAGAAAGTACCAAGTGTCAAGGAGCCAATTATAATTAATATAGTGCTAAAGTGATCCCTCCATTTTTTCCCCAGTGCCGTTGTAACTTTATTTATTTTTGTAAATTTCCATTCATAAACATTTTTGAAAAACAGTACATTGTCAGAGTATCATTTACAAATTGAACAAAACCAACGAAAGTTGGTAGTAAATCTTAGCACACAAACTAATAGCAATTGGAATAATATAATAGCAGTAATAATAATATAACCAAAGTTTAAACTAGGTTTCTTCTTACATTACCTTATTTACATTTTTATCAATTACTATGTTTATAGTTATATACCTCTTTACTTTCAATACTTATAATATTAACATTCATAATCTTACTTTCTCCAATTTCTATCTCTTTTCTCTATCCATTCATATATTCTATGTCCGATAGTATTTTGAATCTTCTTTATCTTTAATTTTTAAAGTTAGTCTGTCCATTTCAGCAGTCCCAAATTTTTCTAATTACAACCTTGTCTGTGGGATGTTCATATTTTCCCAGTATTTAGCATATGTAATCCTTGCTGCCGTCAGTATGTGTAACACTAAATATGTGGTCGCTTTATCATAATCCTCTGATAGTATACCTAAAAGGCAAGTTTCTGGTTTAAACTCAATATTTTGTTCAGTTATCATTTCCAGCAGTTATGTGTGTTCTCCCAATATTTTCTTGCTTTACCATATGTCCACCCAGTAGTGGATTCCACTTACCTAAGCTACTGGTTTGAAACTGTGAGTGTGTGTGAGTATGCATGATGATGTCTAGGCAGGTGGGCAGAGCCTCCCGCTGCCGCCATTACCGGTTCACCTGAACCGGGGCGAACTGGTAGAAACTCACCACTGTTTCCACCACATGTGGTAATAGGTGCCTGGGGTCTGGTTGCATTTCCAGCATTTGGTGGATAGGTTGCTGAACATTTCGCCAGTCTTGCAGGTGGTAAATGCCACCTGTAAAACATCTTACAGAGATTTTCTTTGTATTCCGAGGCCATAGTCAATTTGTAATTTCTGTCTCAAAGTTTTTGCCATTTCTCTAATTCTATATTATAATTGAAGTTTTTTGCCCAAGTAATCATAGTTTCTTTAATGATTTCTTCCTCCACTTTGTAGTTCAGTAAATAATTATATATTTTTTAAATCAGTTTTTCATCCATCTCCATTAAAATTTCCATCCCAAAGGGATTTTCAATTTACCGAACAATTTTTCCCATTTCCATGGTACTTTAAAATTTCTTTTTGAGGTGTGGTTGAAATCGATAGTTGTGAGAAAGTGTTGTTTTTACTTTTTCTGTTATGCAACTGTCTGTTGCTTCTCATATTTTGAATCTGATAAAAATCCTTTGGGAGGACTCATGGGAATTTCTCAGATTTAGTAGAAATAGGACAAATCAGGAAACTGGAAATCCCAGGAGATGTTTGTACCATGAAAAATAGGACAAGCAGCATTCTCAACTTTGTTGTAATAATAGTAAAATTTTGCCAAATCTATTTTCAATTTTGACTTTGTTAAAAAAAAGTTTCTTAAAAAAACACACAAAATGGTTTAAAACAGGTATTAAAAATATTTAGCACAACTATCTATCTATGAAAACAAGAGAGTTGGTTTCATAGGAGCCATAATGGCGCAATGATTAGAAAACAGTATTGCAGGCTAATTCTGCCCACTGTTAGGTGTTTGATCCTGACACAGCCATCCATCCTTTCGAGGTCAGTAAAACGAGGACCCCCAAATTGTTGGGGGCAATATGCTGATTCTGTAAACTGCTTAGGGAGGCTGTAAAGCACTATGAACTGGTATATCAGTAAGTGCTGTTGCTATAATGGTAAAGGCATGAGGTTAGAAACTAGGAGACCATGAACTCTTTCTGTAAAACAGGCATTATAGTCTGGCTTGGACACTGGACATGGCTAATATTTTGAAAATGAATGAAATGAAGGGCAGGCTTTTAGTATTTATCATTCTGTAGCTGAACTTTTCCAATCAAAATGACATGACATAAACATGAGTGCGAATGCAGCTTATTTTTATGACAGCTCACTTTTTAAAAAAGTGTTGTTGCTGTGAGGCGGCTGCTGCAAGTGCCCCGCACTGGCTTACCCCAGGGTCCCTGCACCAGGCCACCCACTCCCCAACACCTTGCCTCACAGCAGTGACTCTTGGAGCTCCATCCAGGACCCTGCGTGGCTGCTGGCCCACTTCTTCTGCTTGCTCGTGGCCACAATGGAGCAGGAGACCAAGCGATGCACCAATGCTGCAGCCACAAGGTAAGGCAGGGGTTGGGTGTGGGTGGCTTGGCTGCGGGGGCACTCAGGTAAGCTGTGTGGGGTGCGTGGGGCAGCTCCAGCCCCACCTCGCCTTGTGGCCGTGGCTTTGCGAACAACCAGATGGAATGGGTGGCCAGACGGCTGTGCAGGCTCTTAAGTAGGACTTATTTTTTGGGGGGTGGGGGGAAGGGCTTATATTAGGTACATGTGTAAAACATGTTAGGTCTTGTTTTGGGGACAGATTTTATTTGGGGGGAGGAAAAACAGGGTAGTATTCATTAATATAATGCTGAAAATAAATAATAGTTGATTGTAGTGGTTTGGGATGGGGGAAAAGAAGTCCTGAACGGGAAAATAATGCTGAATTTTGTTTTGTTTTGATCCAAGTTAAGAATTGTATTACGCTCAATTAGTTGTGATTGAGATGGCCTATAAGCTCGTTCATTCTTTAATTAATTAATGCCAATTAATTTTTTTGAACATTTTCACAGTGGCATCAGAAGTATTTGAGGATGACAACTGCAGCAGCTTTGTGTCTGAAGAAGACTCTGAAACTCAGTCTCTATCTAGTTTCAGTTCTGGTCCAACAAGCCCTTTTGATATATCAGCTCAGTTTCTTCCAATGACTCGACCTAAAAGCTTGGATTTGTCTAGCCCTATATCACTATCTGAATTTGGTGCATTTCCTCTATTAGGACCTCGCAGTGAATGTAGTGGGGCATCTTCTCCTGAATGTGAAATTGAAAGAGGTAAGTTAGATTGATGAAGGCAAAGCTCAATACAAGACAGGGAATGGCTAAGGGCAGACAGTACAGATGTGAGATACATAACTTTGGGAACAGTATATGCCAGTGATGGCGAACCTTTTTGGCATTGCGTGCCAAAAGTCTGAGCGTGCGAACGCTCTCGCACTTGCGCATTCTGGCACCCATAATGCAGTGCGCACCCCCATTTGCACATGTGCACAGGACACACCCACACTCCCCCTGCGCATGCACCCCGCACTGCACATCCCCAAATATGCCCTCCCTTTTTTCCAAGAGGACCGGTGTTCTTAACGGAGGACAACTAGGTACCGGCCCGTTCCATGGCGAGATAGCTGTTCCCCGGCCAGTGCATGGCGCTGCCAAGATGGCAGGGCCAAGTGCGCTGCTGGGGAAACTCTGAAAGTGTGGCTTGCCAGGGCTCCTTTCTGCTGGGTGCCACCATTCCCTGGCTCGGCACGGCACCCCCCCGACCCCCCCCACTGCGCTGCCTGCGGTTGGGCCCATCACCCGACCCGCGTCACACCTGCTGCTGCGCCACCAGTCGAGCCAATGCGGGGGAAGGAGCAGTGGGCAGGGCAGCCAGCCGCCCAGCCAGGAAATGCTGCCACGTGCACCTGAGCCGGCCGGTCACTCTTGCCCTTCCCCCTGCAGCCTGTGGCTCCCAGCAGGGAGGAGCCCAAGCAAGTCGCCGCGCGTTCGGAGCTTCCCTGTTGGGGCCGAGAGCACTTCTGCTGTACGCTGCCATCCCTTCTCTGGGGAAGAAGCGAGCTGCCGGAGGAGCAGGGAGCTGGTTGGGCAGCCTCCTCCGGCCCAGCTAGCCTGCTCGCCATGATGCTGGTGACAGTGGCGGCTTGCTTTTGTGCCCCGAGCGCAGTGCACAAACTTTCCCCGATGCTTCCCAAACTTTGGTGCGAGGCTGAGGGCAGGCGGAAGGCAGAGAGGGAGGAGCAGGCAGCTGCTATGCCTCGGGGCTCCGGGGAAAGGTTGCCAAAAGCTCCACGCGGAGGGCGTCAATCACAAGCCCCGGGGCGCCTGCTTCCAAGGGAATGGCTCGGCTATTTTGAAGCGAGCAGCTGGGAAGCTTCCTCACCTAGAGAGGGGCAGACGGATGCTGCACTTGTAGGGGGGAGTGGCACCACACACCTCCCTTTCCCCCTAGCTGACTCCGATCCCGGCCCTGCCTCTCCTCAGCCTCTTTCAGCTCTGGAGTTTGCCACTCTCCGCAGCTCAGCACTGTTTTCAATCAGCGAGTAAGACAAGAGCAAGCAGAGCATCCATCTGCCTGTCTCTCGGCTTCCCGGCCACTCGCTTTGAAATAGCCAAGCCATTCCCTTGGAAGCAGGTGCCCCCGGGGCTTGTGATTGTTGGCCTCCATATGGAGTTTTCAGATGTTTCTCCAGGAAGCTTCCTTGCCGAGAGATAGGCAGAGGGAGGCATGAAATCCTGAAATCTTTTGAGACTAAACTAAAACTGATACCCGAAGAATCTGAATCTCTCTCTCTCCCCCACCCCTTCTTTTCCTTCTGAAAAATTGATTTGGCAAATAAGCACCCCGGTCCCGATCTCTCCTGAGAGATTTAAGATTCTTCTTAGTTTCAAAAGATTTCAGGGCATGGAAAAGGAGAAACTTTGGCTGCCCTTCTGCTCCTTCCCCGGCGTTGACTCAGGGACACAACTGCGAAACCCGTCCAGAGTCGAGAGGGGACTTCAAGACAGGGACACAGTCATCTCCCCGCATCCTCCTCGGCTTGCAACAGATGGCTCAGGTGGGGCGCAAGAAGGCGAAGCCGGTCTAAGTGGCTGCTGAGCGCAGGGTGTGTGTGTGTCTCCTTGGGAAGCGGAGAAGCCAGTTAGGTTTGGATCGTGGAATGCTGAAAAGTTAACCCTCAACTCTCTGCAGATCCCCCCCTACCCACCCACCAGGGTCTGGATAGGGTTGCTGAAAATAGAGGTGCCTGTAAATTAACGTGTGTTCATGTCTGAAGGCTACTTAGGACAGATCAGGACCGGGGTGCTTATTTGCCGAATCGGTTTTTTGGAAGGAAAAGAGAGAGGTGGGTGGAGGGGGATGGGGAGAGAGAGTTAACTTTTCAGCATCCCCCATCCCGCGATCCAAACCCAACTGGCTTCTCCGCATCCCAAGGACACACACACACACCCTGCGCTCAGCAGCCACCTCTACCGGCTTCGCCTTCTTGCGCCCACCCGAGCCATCTGTTGCAAGCCGAGGAGGATGTGGGGAGATGATCGTGTCCCTGTCTTAAAGTCCCCTCTCGACTCTGGACGGGTTTCGCAGTTATGTCCCTGAGTTAACGCCGAGGAAGGAGCAGAAAGGCGGCCTGCTGCCCCGTCCACTGGTCCTTCTCTGGCGTTGGCTCGGCCGGCAGTGCAGCAGCAGGCATGGTGGAGATTGGGCAACCCCTGCCCAACCCCCGCCACCGAGCTAGGATCTCCGGCTGCCACAGGGGGAGGTGCCAATGCCCACAGTACAGGGGACACGTGCGACTGGCAGAGCGAGCCAAGAAGATTTCTCAGCCCTGCTTTGATGGCAGCCATGTGGTCACCTGCGCAGCCAGTCCATCCCCCCACCCTCACCGGCTGCTGGTCTGCCAAAGCCCCGCCAGCTGCACCTGCTCGTCCAGTGGCTCCCAGTGGGAGGAGCCCAGGCAGGGTGGCGGAATCCGCGCATTTGGAGGCCGAAGTGGCCCAGTCAAGATGCTGCCGCTGCCACCCGCACATATGCCTCCCCCGTGCCCCATTTTGGGCCTGGAAAGGCTCCTGCACCAAACTTTGCCAGCACGAACAGTCTGCCAATGCTGCTCCTCCTCCTCCTGCCAGCCTCGAGCTCTGGGCAGCATCCAGCATGGCCATTCACGCCGGCAAAAGTTGGTGCAACCCTCTCCAGCCACTTCTTCCAAGGGACCATGACCGCTTCCCAGCCAGTGGGCCTCTTATCATTTACCGCACTCTCCTCTGGTCCTCGTGGGGGCAGCTTGCTTCTCCTTCTCCTGGCTGCAAGGGGTGAGGGGGCACACCAGAACCCAGAAGAGGAAAAGGAGCAGAGCTGCCGGCTAGGCCGGGGTTTCCCTGTCTCCCCACCCGAGCGACCCCAAACCTCCGGCGGGGAGGGAGGGAAGCCCCAGGCCATTATTCCTGCTGCTGCCGGGGAAGTGGCAGTGAGGGAACCCCCATTGCCAAGGGTGAGGGGGTGGCGGCAGCAAGGACTGGCTGGCCGGGACTTCCCTTCCTCCCTGTGGCAGCCCATGTGGATCCCAGGCAGTGCAGCTTCGGGGCCTTTCCTTGCAGTGTCGATGACAAGGTAGGCAGGCAGGCTAGCGGATGCAGGGGAGTGACTGGGGGAGTGCTCCTGGCTGTCAAGGGGGTGGATGTCCTGTGATATGCATGTGCACCTGCCAGCTAGTCTTCTTTTACTGGCACGCATGTGTGTGCGACAATCAGCTGGCCAGCTGATCTTTCGGTTTCTGGCACTGCCGCACACGTGAAGGTCAGCTGATTGTTGCGCGTGCATGCGCACCAGTAACCAGAAGATTAACTGGCCGATGCGCATGCATGTGCCAGAAACCCGGAAGAGGAATGGGCAATGCCTCGCATGCCACGTGAAATGGCTCTGTGTGCCACTTCCAGCACGCGTGCCATAGGTTCGCCAACACGGGTATATGCTGTTTTGTTGCCATATTTCAAAAGAATACTGTAGATATAGTGAAAGCCAGAAAAGAGAAAAAATGATCTAGAAGTTTTGAAGAAAGGTGAAAACTTTACCTGCATTTTGTAACATACAACTTCTCAGCCAGATCTGCACTAAAAAGCATAAAGCCTTGTCCCAAAGGTGCTTTTTCAGGAGACAACTGGATTTGCTTATTTTTTCTTTGAAGACATTTCACTTCTTAGCCAAGAAGCTTCTTTAGCTCTGTCAGGATAATGAGGAATGGAAGGATTTATATTGCTTGCAGACAGCTGGTAATTTGCATCATTTTAGAGGGCAGTTGAAGCAGCTGGAGGCTTATCTGTCTTCCCAGGGTCACCTGAATAGTGCTCCTGGTTTCTGTAGTCTGCAATTTTTCTCTGAAAATCCATTCCTACTCCCACACCATTAAAAAGGTGTTCATCCCAAATTGTATAGCTAAAAGTCTGTAAAGATTCTCAGTCATCCAGGTCATGGTTATCCCAAAAGTGGTTTTTTTCACTCGTTGTCTCCTGAAAATGCATCTTTAGGACAACCATGACCTGAATGACTGAGAATCTCTACAGCAGCGGTTCCCAACCTGGGGGTCGCGACCCCTTTGGGGGTTGAACGACCATTTCACAGGGGTCGCCAAAGCCCTCTCTCGCCCCCCCCCCACGCCTTCACTCACCTTCACCCTGTCTTTATTGGAGGGCTGTGTATCCCAGCTTGCAACGCGGTGCCCCACGCTTTAGTAAAGAGAGCAGAGAGAGGTTGCGTGTGTTAGTCACGTGCATGCATGTGGGTGTGCGCACACGTGACTAGAAAAGATTCTAGTGCAGAAGTCCTGGGGAGTTCAGGGGCTCCCTGCTGCTGCTGCTGCCGCCGCCATCCCCGATACCTGTAGCTGCAAGAGCTCAACAGAAAAAGTTCGGGTGAGTAAGTTCAGGGATTCCTTGCACCACCGAGCTGTCTATGCCTGCAGCGGCAAAAGCCAGGGAAAAGTTTTGGGTGAGCGAGTTCAGGGATTCCCTGCTGCCACCCCACCGCCGATGCCTGCAGCGGCAAAAGCCGTGCAGGAGAAGTTTTGGGAGTGCCCCCTGAAGCTCCCGTTTCAACCCTTGCCTCTGCCTGCCACAGCTTGAAGCTCCTGTTTTGGGTGCAGGAGAGAAAGCAGGAAAGGAAGAGAGAGGGAGGGGGGAGAGGAAGGGAGAGAGAGAAAAAAGAAAGAATGAAAGAAAAAGACAAAAAAGAGAAAGAGAAAGAGGAAGGGAGAGAAAGGGAGGGTCAAGAAAGAGAGAAAAACAAAGAAAGTGGGGAAAAAGCAGGAAAGGAAGGGAGAAAGAGGGAAAGAGGAAGGGAGAGAGAAAAAAGGAAGAATGAAAGAAAAAGAGATAAAAAAGAGGAAGGGAGAGAAAGTCCTTGATTTATGACCAGAATTGAGCCCAAAATTTTGGTTGCTAAGCAAGAGCATTGTTAAGTGAGTTTCACATTGTACTCAATCCATGATCTCTCCTGGTTCTAACAGTCATATGCAAGTTAGGGAAGAACTATGCCATGTATCATCTTTTGCATTATTAAACCGATTATTAAATATTATTTTCATTAGAAGTTAAAACTGGATTCATATTGTTTTTGTGATTAATCACAATGCTTTAATTATGTTCAATTTGTAACAATAAAAATACATCCTGCATATCAGATATTTACATTACGATTCATAACAGTAGCAAAATTACAGTTATAAAGTAGCAACGAAAAATTTTTATGGTTGGGGGTCACCACAACATGAGGAACTGTATTAAAGGGTCGCGGCATTAGGAAGGTTGGGAACCACTGCTCTACAGACTTTTAGCTACAATTTGGGATGAACCTTTGAATGGTGTGGGAGTAGGAATGGATTTTCAGAGGAAAAATTGTAGACTACAGGAGCCAGGAGCACTACTTAGATGACCCTGAGGACACAGATAAACCTCCAAGTGCTTCAACGACCCACTAAAAGGATGCAAATGACCAGCTGTCTGCAAGGAGTATATATTCTTCCATTCCCCACTATCCTGTCAGAGCTGAAGAAACTTCTTGGATGATAAGTGAAACATCTTCAAAAGAAAAAACTAGAAAGTCCAGTTGCCTCCTGAAAAAGCACCTTTGGGACAACCATAACCTGGATGACTGAGAATCTCTACAGACATAAAGCTTTCTAGTAAAATGTATGATTTTGTGGCCATCGAATACAGTGGAATCAAGATTGATAGGATTTATAGTTTATTCCAAATTTTCCAAGTTTAGTGATTAATTAATGATCTTTTGGGGCTGGATTCAGAGGCACACATACTTTGTAAACTGAATATGAATCCAACCCAAGTTACGATTATATTGTGGAATTTTACCCTTGTTTTATAGTCCGAAGCTACAAAATCTTTCCATCTCATTTTCACAGGAGACAGGGCAGAAGGAGCTGAGAACAAGATACTTGACAGAGTGAACAAGAACAAGAGTGTAGGCAGCAACTCTTCTTCCAGTGGCCCAGTGCTGGACAACCAGTTGAAGCAACTTTCCCTACAATGCCTGAAAGTCAAGGATGGGGTTTGTGCAGACAAACACATAGTACAAATTGGGTGAAGTAATATCCAGGGGCTAATGAGGAATTAATTTATTTATACACACGTTTTCTGATTGTCAGAACCTTGTGCCAACAACTAATATGTGCCAAATTTTTAAGTCTTTAATGCACAATAAAAGCTTACATAATTGCTGAGGGCTAAAATATGTGCATTGAAATATGTAACAGAAATCTTGGTCAGGACAGAAATTGTAAAGGATAGAAATACCAACCCTTAAGATATTTTGTAATAGTTTGGGAGAAGCAAGAACTAACATGAATCCTCTGTGACGTTTAGGGCATTCTGGCACTCAGAGCAAAGCCAGATTTGGAGGATTAGCTGGTATCTTGTTTGTAATTTGAGCTCTGTTTAATGCCATAAAATTCCAGGATGCTAGCAGCATATCCTTTGAAATACCTTGTATTGTGTTTGGGTTACCAAAGGAACCTGCTGCATGTAACAGAATTTAAAAATTCAGTCTTTCTATAGATTCATGAGTGTTGATACATAATACCTCAAAGGTAATCAAAATGTTAATACTGGTGCACAGGATCCCTTTAGCTTTTTACATGGTCGGGGGGAGGATGGAGATAGGACGTAGTTTTGATTTATATATATTATGATCAAAACGAAATGGTCAGTAAAAAGATTAATGCAGGATACCACTTTGTTGTGAAGTACCAATCATGATAATCACCAAGCATAGACAGGAAGATTATCCCACATCCCATCAACTAAAAAAGAGAAATGTGCATGAATGGAATAGTTGCCATAGCATTGATATGGGGAACATTTTCTAGTATCTCTGCATTATTAAGTATAGCATTTCAGGAGTAGTTAAAAAGAGTTAGAAGTTAGTATTCTTTACGTAAAAATATAAATAAGATGGAAAGGAAGCTGAAGCATGTAAGCCACAGCTAGTAGAAATTGGAATTTATGCTAGTAAGAAATATTTAAAAGCATAAAGTTGCTTTAGTAAACTAGTTAACTAGTAGTTAACATTTCTAAAAATTGGCCTAGGTCATCTTTAATGAACGTATTTTTTGAGCATTACTAATTAGCAATAACCCTTTCAGTATTTTTTTTAATTGGCTTAATTTTGTTTTATTTTGTCAATATTGTGTATATTCTTAAAACAAATATAAAGATTATTTCACACGAAGCCTCCTCCGCCCTTTTTGTTTTCATATGTAATATGGTTATTTTTAATCTTTACAACTTCATTCTTCAAATATATATGTTTTCCATATATGTTTTGGTTATACTTTGGCTGAGGATCTTTGCAAGGAACAATTGAAATAGTAATAATAAAATGAGAATTAGAAATGTTAGTAGTAAGTCTGTGTCTGTGTATAGGTACTACCTGTAATAAAATTCAAAGTTTAGGGATTACCTTTATAAAAACTAAGAGATACAAAATTAAACAGTTTTGTTTCATGAATGTTGTGAGTCAGTAATTTTTCTGTAGTAAATTCTGACCCTTACACATTAACAGCAATTGTCAACATTCTAGTTAAGGGAGAAGTGGCCATTTTCTATGTTTGCTGATCTGCTATAAAGACCATTAGGGTTACACTACAGAATGTATTGTACTTTTTTGTACCCTTCCCATTTTATTTGCAGTACATTGGCTGATACAGCCATTCCAAAAGTTTTTTATGGTAGAAAACTTTTAAAATGGCTCTATCAGCCGATGCACTGCAAATAAAATGGGAAGGGCACAAAAAAGTACAATAAATTATGTAGTGTAACCCTGTTTCAATGGAACCACTTGAGATAATTTGTGTTGCAGATAGCTGAAATGGTAGATCTTATTCCTGTTAGGACAACATGGCTAGTAAGGGGCAGGGGAAGAGTTAATTCTAAGACTTAAGTGTGCCTTCTCAATGACTGCTATGTCCATAAGTAAATCATGTTGGCAGGCTAAGTTCAAATGTAAGAGAAAAGAATATTCAGTTTTTGTACCATTCATAGATTTTCATACTCTGAAAATCTAGCTTGTTTGACTGATGGTGCTAGCAATAATGTAGAGCTTGACTCATAAACCTGGTTACTAATAGTTTTGTTCTAGTTGATGAAGCATTCTGCACCACAATTTTATGGCTTTGATGCTGGCATTTTCCCTAAATTTGTTATTCAGCTTCATTAGAAAGGCTGAGAACTGATTTGCAGTATGCCTGATTATTTCCTATTGTCCAAATCAATTAAATCTTACTTTATGTATCTATGAAATATTAAGATAACCTTTATTGTCATTTTTTATACATTAAAAATGAAATTTTATTGCCTACTCTCACTATAGGCACATTATAAAGAGTTATCATTTATATGTGTATTGGGCAGACAAAATGTATTTACATACAAAAGTTCATAGGCAATTTATGAGATACATGGAAAATTGATGTTCTGTGGAATAGTCCTAATTCATCCTTAAATCAGTTATCGTGTTCTTTATTTGATTACTGACTTAACAACTGAAGGTCTGCCTATATAACACAATTAATGACAATCTCATTAATTACTGTTTGAAAAGGAGTAAAAGCATGGCTTTGTGGCCTTGCGTGGGGAGCCTGAAGGAGCATGCAGTCATGAAGTTGATAAATGCCGTGGGAGCCCTCCCTTTGGTAACGCTCAATCAACTTTTAACATCCATAGTGCTGATCTGTTTAAAATTCACTTCTAGGAAGCTGCACTCATTGTTAAGAAATCTCTTGCTTGATGGAGCATGGCTGGTGTTTGGATTGTTGAAAGGGAAAAGGCTTGGTTGTGCTATGAAGTCCTATCTTGCAAATATCTTCAAAGATTTAAGGCTTTCTTCTATTGGAGACGCAAGGTTTTTAATAAATTTGCCTAACCCAACTTGTGTTTCATTTTAATGTTTAAAAATATTGAACATTCCTAACTAAACTTAGATTTAAAATGAAGTTTATATTGGAGACAGTTTGATTTAAACTTTCTGTCCAATCAGAAGACTGATGCACAGAAAGTTTACTTAGGTTTTAAGAGCCCAAGGGAAAGCTGTGAAAAATGATATTATTCTTTTGCATAGATAAAATCTAGCTAAGAATAATTAATCAGATATACTAGCACACTTATCAGTGAAGTATACAACAAAAAGACCGTGGCTATCTGGTTTATTTCACAGAATTACATCTGTTTCATCTGTTTTATAAATTTAAGAAACCAAATAGGCTCTCGACTTGAGCAGCACCAGGGCCAAGAGGTAAAGAGGCTCACCTCCCACTTGGAAGGCTGAGGGTTCAATCCTAGGTAGCAGCAGATGTTTATCAGGACACAGAAAAAATATCTGCTGTGAACTCCACATAGGTGTCAGGAAGGGCATATGGTCAGTAAGTGCCCAGGTCCACTCCTTCACCCCGACTTCAGGGATTAAAAGAGGAAAAAATGGGCTCTGGGCTAGTTTTCTGTAATCCCATCCATCCAACCATTCACACAGTAATATATTTCTCTGTGAACTCTACACATGTAACAAGTACTGTTGATGGGCAGAAGATTCATTATTTCTCAAGGTGCTGGGGAAATCAGCCATAATAGCAAGAGTTCAAGTATTTGGGTATAGTTTTAATACAATTGAATTTCTAGTGTGAAACTATATTGGAGGATTTTATAACAGAGCTCATGAAATAAAAGCTGGAGATGAGTTTTAGTCTAAGGATGCAGTTTTTAACTCAAAGAAAATATATCAGTCATGCCCCATACTTTGACAAACATGTATGATAAATCAAGAATCAAGATCTATAAAGTATGCCACAGATTTATAGATTCTGTATATCCAATTCTTTCAACTCTTGTATGAAGATAGCTGTGGCCACCAAGCAGTGATATATAAGCATCAATTTTACTCCATCCTCAGATAAATCAGCTGATAGTGTACTCAACAAGGTAGTAGGAAAAATGGCTATTTTTCTCCAGGACAACTATCCCATATTAAGCAGATAGAATTTTGTATAAACAAAGCCATGCAAAATATCAGGGTACATGAGCAGATCTTTTTGCTTGCCTCAACTTTGCCACAGCACAAATAACAGAAATTCATGTTTTCCACTGTTTTGCAAACCATGAAGATTAGGCAGCTCTAATTTTGACTGTAATTTGTCTTATGACAGTCCATATTCCTTTTCTGTATCCCACATAAACATTTTCTCAGTAGGTTCTTAGAGAGTTCTTCAGTGTGACAGCTATATTTTGCCATTTTTATTAAACTGGTTTTGCAGGTAACCTCATTGCAGCTGTGATATTTTAAGAGGGATAGCAGTATTGAAGTCCAAGAAAAACGGTCCTTCTTGTTGTGGGAGGAACGTGCTTGGAACAATATTGTAAGTACCAGGAGATATATTCTCAATTTCCAGATAGCAAAAGCCACACCTTGGAAAGTAAAATATAGAGAGAAGGCTACTGTAATATAAGATCTCATATGATAGCGATCAAATATGCAGAAATCAGATGAGCTATTACCTGTAATCACCACTATTTTTCTTCTGAAAACCCAAAGATCCCGGATCTCCTATTGAAGAGACTGTTACAACTTCAAGTCCAACACTGTACTGCCTATAAATGAATCAGAAGTTGGAACTTCTGAGTTTAAAGTCAAATTAGAACTTTTAAAAAGTGGTGTATATTCTCTGATTCTATCTGGATCCATATTTGACCCACAGTTTGTGCCAAGTCATAACAGTGTTTAACTTCTCCCAAAGGTGCCATGCAAATCTAGTCATTGAAGTCTGTAATATTTGTTTATGGATTAATGTGATGTATGAAGGCAGCCTCAGAGTTTGAGGTTGAGCTCAGAATGTGAACATGATAAACAACAATTCTTTTAAAAACTACTATTTAGTTCTAATTGCTGACAATATGGGCTGAAAATTATAGATAGTATAATTTAATTCTAACTGGTTAATCTAAATATTTTAAAGTCTGAAACTGCAAGTCTTACCTGTAAGTAGTTAACTGTATTGTTCCAATTATTAAACACTATACAAACCTTGGTCCTCTTAGTTCAAGCAGGAGTGGCCCAGTCTTGTCCACTTGAAATTGGTATATAGGGTTATTCTTGCAAGTATCTCTAAAATTTCCACATCCTCCAGCGCTGCGACCTTTCCACTGTCCATTCACCTGAAAGAAAATCACTCCAAAAGCTTCTTAGCCAGCACATCTATTTTCTTCTTTCTTAAAAAAACTATTTTCAATTTAATTTCATCTGTCCTATTTAATCAGTCCTCATTATTCATTTCAAAGATAAAGTGGAGGATATGGAAATGTTAGAGATATTTGCAAGAATAACCAAAACTCACTTAACAAATGTCTCAATTAACAACAAATTTTGGGCTCAATTGTGATCAAAAGTCAAGGACTATCTTACCTACATTTAAGGACACAAGAATAGATGTTCCACAAAGGGGAATTGGATTTGAATCAGTAACACATTTTTCTGATTATCGGGCTCCTTTCTAGCTCATATCTCTGTATAATCTGGCTATAATAATACATCAGAAACAAGCTGTGAGGGATCATTTAATTTTGGCAAAAGGATATGGAAACCTACCACGTTTCCCCGAAAATAAGACCCTGTCTTATATTTTTTTGAACCCTGAAATAAGTGCTTGGCCTTACTGCCATGCGCTCCAAAGCCCGATTGGGCTTATTATCAGGGGCTGTCTTATTTTGGGAGAAACAGGGTATTTACTGTGGCTTAATGAGAGAGACTATGCCTTATAGTAGTTTTCTCTCAACCTGGTGACCTCTATATATGTTGGGACAAGAATTTTCAGCCAGTGAGCTATTCTAAGAACCTTAAAGGTTCTCCTGTTTGGAGGCAGTCCAAGAGAGATCTGAGCCATTCTGACTAACACAGGATTTCAAAGGTTGTTTGCAATTACATTATATCCATGCTATTAAAATTGGATAAACAATTCCGGTCATGCAATCAAATGTTTTTTTAAAGTATCGTGCATCCCAGTACATCTGAACATTAGGAACAGCTTTTCTATTCAATCTAATCCAAGGAGTAGTTAATGTAATATTATGTAATAAAAACCCACAAAATAAAACTGCAAGAAATATTTATCTTACTTTGCATGACTATAGATAACTAACATTTATATAGTTTGGTTTGTGTAACATATAGTAGTTAAATTTAACTACAAAATTTAATTATTTCTTACTCTTTTTGATACAGCATATGGTGTTGGAATCTTAGAAAAGGTAAACTTGCATGCTGAATACACCTAAGATCAAGAAGAAATTAATCTTTAACCCAGAATGATTCATACTACCAAGAAAAAGAAAACATAGAAAACTGGAACTGAATGGAACTATACAATTTTAATTTCTTCTCACTGAACAGCCATATAATTATACAATTTTTGTGCAAATATTAACTTTCTGAAATATATTTATATAACTTTTTTATGAAGACCTGAAAATAATGGGAAAACCTTATTTTTAAAGTAAACTTAATACTCATAAAAATAATATTTCAGAGGACACTGGCTATTTTGGATCCATGACAGCTAAATCAGTAATAAGTTTTTATCTGTAGTAATCTTCTTCTGGTACTCCAGATCCCCTAATGTCCAACATAGTTATGACCTACTTTTAATGCAAAGGAAGTAATTACCTCAAATAAAACTACTTGATGAAAAAGGATTACAGATGGAAATTCTTCTTCTTAAAGTTGGCAGTAGGATTTTAAGTATCCCTGAGATACAAAAATTCCTGTATCTCCTATCCACAATCTTTTATTTGGCAATATTTTCATGCAATTTAAACTTGTGGCATTTCTCATGTGTTCAGATTAGAGCCCAAAGAAATGAAAACAAAGTCACTGTTAATCAGTGGCAGATTGATGGTCATTATCAAACTTATTATATACACATGATTTTTTTCAGAATGGGGGTCATGGAAGTTGAAGATGTGGCAGTAGTAATGATTTCCATTTAATATTTTTAAAAGATTACATATACACTTACCCTGAGGGTGTAATGAATTGTGTTCTGTTTTTCGTACTGAGAAACCACAAGTGTAAATGTATGAGTTCCTGGAGAAGTGAGTGTTATTTTCGTTAGATAGTGGGGACTATTGATTCGAATCCCATCAATGTATGGTGGAGGATCAGCTGAAAAAAAAAGCACATTTGTGTTTAAAGATAATTTAGAATAGACCAATGTGAAATTATTCTAATTAAAATGATTAATAAATTAATATTCTACTAGGGCACTATAGTGAAGCAACATAAATACAACACTCTTAACTTTCTAAAATAAATTCTCTGCACTAAAACATGGAGAGATAAGCAGATCTTACATTTCTAGTCCATATTTTCAATTCAAGAAATCAATGAAAATATATTTTAAGGTGAATGAGTGAAGTTTTATGATCGCCATGGCATTAGTATTGAAACTCTGACCATTTTCTGTTCAATGTGTTGCTGTGGCCATCATCTTGCCTTTTTGACATTCCTCTAGTCCAGGGATCTGCAACCTTAAACACTCAAAGAGCCATTTGGACTAGTCTCCCACTGGAAACAAAGGGAGCCAATAATTTAACAACCGGTATGACTGAATGGGCGTGGCCAACTCAATGTCTCTGATGCTGCTGCTGTTGCCAGGGGTGAGTGGAGCAGGATCGCATTGTGTTTCCACATCGTAATGGGCTCCAGGAGGAGGAGGGGACCACATCTTCCCCATTGTGAAGCATGCTAAATTTCACTGTGCTGCGTAAGGCACTGCGAAAGCAGCAGGCAGGCCATAGAGGTGGTAACAGCTCCGAGGCTGAAATGGCTTACAGCTCCGAGCCCAAAGCAGTGGGAGGTGAGGACTGCCTTGAACGCAAATATATTGCGATGAAGGAAGAATGCTGTTGCTGCGCAAAGGCAAGTACAGGGGCGCTTTGCTCCCTCTCTGGAATATGGAGTGAGTCTCCATCCCCCACTGCCGCCCTTACCTTCTCAGGCCAGGCAAGAAGTGACTGGGAGGGGAGGAGTGCGGCCAGCCAGTGGTGGGATCAGCTGACATGGAGCCGCAGCAGAGGGCCGAAAGAGCCGCATGAGGCTCCAGAGCCATGGGTTGCTAACCCCTGCTCTAGTCCTAGTCGTCGCTGTGGTTAGCAAACATGTTTCTCACAGAAAAGTTATATCCACATTGCCTATCTTTCTTCAACAACAAATCAAGAAGAAAGGAAAGTTGTATGAAAGAGATTATGTGTAGGAAAGAAAATTGTGATATACGTACCAGGGTAATATACCTTCTTCCCTTCAGTTTTATAGACCACCATTGTAATGAATTCTCGGTTGTGTGCAAAGTCATCCTATAGAAAAGTGATGGCAAAAATAATTTTAATCCTCAAAACCAAATATTTATATACTATTTATGACCACGATTTCATTCAACATTCTTCCTTGTCTAAATTATAATTGTTTCAGACCTTCCAAAGCAAGCAGACTCCTTATATCTACTGTAACTATCTCTGAATTTATTGGACTTCAGCTTCCATAATTGCCAGACATCAGAGCTAAATGCTGGAAACTAGTAGCCCAACTGATCTGGGATATACCTGATTAATGGATTGCAAATTCTCAATAGGAAAAATGTTTCTTTGTTTTAAATAAGCTTTCTTTTTACAGGATAAATATTAATGCCAAATCTTTATCAACTGCCACTGAACTCTGTTTGGAATCTGAAATGAGATAAAACCTGGTTATCCTTGTGGGGATGGAAGGCTAAAGGATCCCTGTTTCTTCTTTCTGCTCATGTCTAGTTTACAAAGCAGTTAGTGAACTATCACTGTAATTGGACAGTGTTGTGTGATCAGGCATAAGAACACAGCAACTTGTGGAAGATGGACATACACATATAATATGTTTTTTATATTTGAGCTATACTTCTGGTAGTTCAATTGTCATAAGGAACATCCGTATCTTAGAGCTGCATTTTGTTTCCCTTACAAGTTATTTGGAAAAATGATGAATACCTTGTCAGTAATGTGTCGACTGAGTAGGACCCAGACTGCAGCACCACCTTGTGGGCACTGAATCTCCAGCCTGTACTGTGGATTATTAGCCAAACTGTAAGCATCTTTCACAGGACCCTGTTTTGCATCCCAGGTACTGTTCAGAAAAGAGAAAAGTGGAAATAGAGTTCTGTGTATTTAAAAAAATTGCAATCAACAAATTATACCCTGTTTCCCCCCAAATAAGACATCCTCTGATAATAAGCCCAATCAGGCTTTTGAGCACATGGCAGTAAGGCCAAGTGCTTATTTCAGGGTTCAAAAAAAATATAAGGTCTTATTTTCGGGGAAACACAATAATTACTTTTCATGAAAGCTACCATTTGCTCTCAATTTGGTCTTGCAAATTAGCATGAAATACTAGGGAGAAATAATAAAGCAAAAACAGCTGCAGATGTACAAGTCTTAGTTTATAAATGCTCAAAAAGTGTCACTTTTCAACAGTTTATACACAAATCATTTATTCTTGGATCAGGCTTCAAAATGTAAAGAAAGGCATCACAGATTAATACTTGAATATTAAACTAAGGGAGGCTAATAACATGCCTGCTACTTCCATCTCTACACTCTGCAATAAGTATACAAGAAGAATAAGCATTTTATATCCTTTTCTATTGGACAAACCTGTGAATGCAGGTGGATTCCTTAAAAAGAGCTGGATTCCAACTCAAATAAATAACATCATAATACTTGTATAAGTCTTCCCAAGCAATCCAGAAAATTCCTATATAAAAACATGTAGATAAAACTGTTTTAATTATTTTTACCAATGACTTATCATCGAATACCAGTGATTGAATATTAAATTATCAAATGGTAGGAAAAAAGAACTAAAGATACTACAGTCTTGGACATTTTTACTCAAAGATAAGTTCTGCAGAATTCAATGAAATGAACTCCCAGAATGTATGCACACTATTGCAAGACTGTATTATATATTAGTACTGAGAAGTTCCTAAATCAAAGTAGCCTACAATTTCCCACCTATTCAAAAGTGGCAATAGGTTTCAGTTTAGTATTTAAATACTATGCATTTCAATATTTGTTTTGTTTTTACAATTGCAGAAATTATCTGTAAAGTAACTTTATCAAGATCTTTTAAAACTGATGAGCACAGGTTCCAATTTTTAATAAAGCAAAATTCATCACTTATTTCTTGCATTGTGTTATTTCCTATATTTATATTTCACTCTAAATCTGTGAGATTAGCAAGTATAGATTAGGATGAACAAAAGCAGGGCTAGCCCTAAATCACCCATAAGTGTAATAAAAGATAAATGATAAAATAAGCTACACTGGCTCTCATTTACTACCTTTCCTCTGCCAAATCTAAAATGCCCAGTGGAAGTGCTTAACTTCACCCACCCAATCAACAACTTTATCCAGATAAAACTTTCATTTGGAATTACAATTTCTTATTCACAATTACTCCAATGTTAACGTTGCTACTTCAGTGGTATTTCTCTCCGGTAAATATGCACTAGTCTGTATCATATGTCATTAACAGCCTTGGTCAATTTTAGTCCTGCAAGGGGATTCTAAAGAGTTATTGAGCAGAAGATTCATTCAATGATTCAGACAACTCTGCTTTACTGTCTTGCATCCTTGATAGTAATCCTATTTCAGATTGATAAGAGATGTGATTCCTCTGCCCTCTCTGCAGTTTTTCTCTTAGACCACAAAGTGGAGAAACAAATCATTTGTAGCCCTGTTTTTTTTTCTCTTCAAAAACCATTTTGATCTTTTACCATTGTCTATTTTTTGAGCTGTTCTGGGATCAAAGTTTAAGTATTTCTGAAGTTCAGGAGTCCAGCTCTTGATATCATTTTCACTGTATCTCCCTTTCCAACGTAGGTGGCTCCAGGGATTTTTCAACTGTAGGAAGCGAAGACCCTGAAAAAGAGGAGACACAAAATATGACTTTATAATACATTTCTTTTTGAGAATAAAGAAAACAAGTTAAATGTCATTAATTTTATTAATCATGGATTACAATAGATATCTACCTTGTTTCTCTCTCTGCCATTTACAGTAATTCCTAAAATGACCTGGTAAAATCAGATTTTTAATAGCATTATACTGCAATATCTGAAATAAGCCACTCTTGTATTTGAAAGAATTCAACCACCACAGATGAGAAGGGCCATGGAGAAGTCACGTGAGGGATATGGAGAGGACACATGATATCACAAAAAGCAGGAGTGATGTTTTTAAGATTTTTCTTTTTGTGTTCAGTTTTTTTTAAGGACATTCAGTATATCAAAACAACTTGAGGTTTATTTTGTTTCTAAGAAGTACTGAAAATCTATGAAGCTTTCTCACCAAATTTCAGGGATGAGATGGGAAAGAGGGCTCCAATGGCTTCAAAAAAAGAACTAAGGTTTCACCTCTGCTATGGACTTGTTTACCTCTTTTACATTATACCATTGTTTTAAGCATTTTAATCCCACTTTGGGACCAAAAAGATGAATTGGACGGATTTTTCAAATTTTTTCTTCCCCTCAGTTTTTGAGTAGTGGTACAAGAGATCAGATTAAAAAAAAAAAAAGAAGCAAACCATGTCAATTTAAGAATATGTCCAAAGGTTCTTATTTCAGAGTTACCTTGTATTCTCTAATATCCAAAACAGCATAGGCATGGGTTGGTACTAAACCCCAACGTTCCCCTTCTTCCTCAGTCATCACTCCTGTAGCTGTTGTGATAAGCACATCCCCCTTGTGAAATCTGGCCAAGAACAAAAAGTTTACTTCAGACTTGGCTGCTAATGTTTCCCCATGCAATGCTTGCCTATTTAGTTTTCTAAAGGAAAAAAAAACACATATAGTATTTTGGAAAATATAACTACATGTTGGCAGAACTGATGTTCAAGAAAATTCTAGGAAATAATGGGGCAAATTTCAACCTCTGGGCAGCAGCCCAATGCTCCCCCCCCCCCCCGGGGCCCGGGCCTTCAGGCCACAAGATTGGGAATTACTGCATTATGTCAATCCATGGCAATTGAATCCTGGAATATTAAACATAACACACCTTTATCTTCACACTTGGAATTGGATTCTTTGATCCTGTTTATAATTCTGCCTCACACTGTCCCATAGATGTTATTTTCAAGACTATATCTCTGGATCTTGGCCCCCATATATCTCCCCAAAATGGGGAACCACCAGCTGCTTTTCTCAGAAAGATAGAATCAGTCAGGCCAGTTCTAGTGGAACATAGTCATGAAGATAACTTGGAGTCAAGATATAAACAGGTTTAAAGTTAACATCAGTCACACCAACTACATGTAGAAGTCAAGAGAAAACCAATTCAAGGACTTGTACAGGTATAATATACTCCACTGAATAACTGCAAGGTAATATGTGGGGTGCTGAATTTTAGGTCAACTGATGGAGCCATGAGCCATTGCAGCCAGGTTTTCTCATTTGAGGTTGGGCCATAAATAGCGTATTACATGCAGCTTGACAATGACTCCCTTGGCCATGGCTTCCATTTCCAGATTCAACAGGAGCCACCAGTTCAGGAGAATTTCTGAGTTGCATTAGCAAGTACTTATGCACAGTCAGTTTCATTCTTCAACCTTTTACTCTCTAGGCACTGCTTCTCTTGGAAGCTGTGCAAAAATCAGGGTCCACTATGGATTAAAAAAACCAACCCTTGAACTTTTACAACACTGACTGTGACAACATTTTTGGAAATAAGCAAAAATTACCTTTGGTAAAGCATTCTAAAGGAACTATCCTTGTTAAATGTTTGATTGTCTGAGTGCATGGCAATCCTCTCAGGTATCCAACCAGTCAAAGCATGAAGATCAATATTCTGTCATCACCAATAAAAAATGCATAATCCAGATTAATGAAATCCAGGAAAGTACAGTTTTTGATAACCATACATTTCAATAATAATTCCACAGCTATGACTTCCGGTGTTGCCGCGGACCATTGCTGACGGTCCTTTGAAGACCGCCAGCCCAGCTGTCTGTAAAGAGCCGTTTCGGAGGTTTGAAACGGCTCGAAAAAACTCCAACTCAAGAGGACATCGCGAGGAGAGCCGGCGGCATAAGGTAGAGTCCCCTGTGAGACCCCCAGAGCGTTTTTTTGGCGTTTCTGGGGTGTTAACAGGGTGGGACTCCCTATTCAAGCCGCTAAAGCTCCGGACAGCTGGGAAACTCTGCAAACGGCAGAGCAAGATAGCGCGGCAGCTTCTTTTATCACCAAACAATTAAAGAAAAAGTTCTGGACTTCCTTGTAAATTGCAAGTATTTAAAGTTTTTTTTTGAAATACTTGGACGATTAAAGCAACTTGAAACAGAAAAGGAAAGTGTGGGGGGAAAAATGGCGCTTGCTTCTAGTGAAGAGCAGCTGAAAGCGAAAGTAATTTGAGCTGTGTATCTGGTTACATTCTATCAGTTACAAATCCGGCTGGAAGGAAAAGAAAAATAGCAAAAAATAAAAGAAAAAAAAGTATCAAGTGATTGTTTTAGACCTGACTGAATCTGGAGAATTTTTTGGGAAAAGTTGTTAGAATTTGTGGAAAAGGAAGATCTGTAAGAGGCAAAATGGCAACAAAGCAAGCAGGGGGGGATTCCCCCACTCACAAGCAGAAGCAGCCTCAAACAGTGCAGCTGCAAACTCAGACAAAGGAAGAAAGCTATTATGACCGCATCATTAAAGAAATTCAAAGATCAGAGCAGGAGGTCAAAGGAATTGTTCAAGAGAAATATGAAGCAGTTAAACAGGATATTCAAACAGTTGCTAAAGGCCTGTCTGAGGTAGTGTTGCAGATTGACAAAAAAGTGGATAACCTTGCCTCAGAGATGGAGACCAAATTTAGAGCCTCTGATTCAAGAATGACTGAAATTGAAGAAGTTACACAAAAAATGCAAAATGAGATTACTATGATGCAATTTCGCTCAATGGAATATGCCATCAGACTGAGAGGTGTGAAAGAGAACACCAGGGAAGATCTTAGGAAAATTTGTGCAGAGGCTTTGGCAGTTATGTTGAAAGTAGAACCAGATGTGGTCAGTGCAAGATTGACAAGGTGTACAGAGTTAACTCTCGTGTGGCGGTACAAAGGCAACTGCCTAGAGATGTAGTGATATATTTTACAGACAGAAAAATGAGAAATGAAATTTTGCAAAATTCCTTTGTTACAACTGTTCAAGTTGATGGAAGTGAGATTGGAGTTTTTAAAGAATTACCACCCAAAATGTTAAGAGATAGAAAGGATTTTGGATTTTTGGTGGCAGAATTGAAAAGACAGAATATACAATTCAGGTGGGATGCTCCAATAGGTGTAATACTGAGGCTGCGAGGAGTGAGATACCGCCTTAATACTATTGAAAAAGCAGAAGAATTTTATTATAACGTTTTGAAAGCGGGCTTTCCTCCTCCACGCACATCTTCACCAATAGATAAGGAAGCCCAACTACAAGCTGAGTTTGATCAAGAAACAGAAGCAAAAATAAGGCAGTCGCAAAAGGAGGCAAGAGAGATAATGGGAGCAGTAGGTGGTGTTGTGGTTGACCCTTTTGCACCATTTGAAGCTTCTCCTTTGGAAGAAATGTCTAAAACCATCACAGATGAGGCGATGGCTCTTGAATTGACAACATCTAGAATGGAAGAGCAACGCATAACTAGAGCAATGTCTAAACAAATGAGGGAACAGCAGCAAGAATATATTAAGCCACAGCGTGAAAAAAGAACCAAAGATAAGCAACAAGCTGAAGTCATGGGAGGAGCTAAACCGAAGACTACTACTGTAGAAAAGAATCTTCAACAAATGCTCTCAAAACTTCAGACAGGGTCAAATGGCACTTAAATTTTTGTCTTGGAATGTTAATGGATTGAACTCTCCACAAAAAAGAAGGAAGATATTTCATTATTTGAAACAATTTCACAATGATGTTATTTGCTTACAGGAGACGCATATAAAATTGCAAGATCAGAAATATTTGATAAATTCAAGATTGGGAACGCAATTTGTTGCTTCAAATTTGGAAAAGAAGAATGGAGTGGTGATATATATAAATAAAAGACTTGTAGCTAAAATTATAGAAATAGACGAAGATGGAAGATATATTGCAATTGAAACTATTACAGATAATGGACCAATCTTGTTGGTCGGAATATATGCTCCAAATCAGCAGCAGGAAAATTTTTATAAGTTGCTTCATTTAAAAATTTTGGAATGGAACTATTCAACTATTATAATAATGGGTGACTGGAATGGAGTAATCCAACCTAAAATCGATAAAAAAAACTACGGCCAAATTAGGGATCAAATTACCACAAGCTTTTTTTGAGCTGAAAGAGGATTTGGAATTGCAAGATATTTGGAGAGTTCGAAACCCAAATGAATTGGCTTTTACTTTTTACTCGGACAGGCACAAATCCTTTTCCAGGATAGACTTTTTCCTCTTAACTATTAACTTACTTTCTAAAGTAAAGAAAATAAAGATATTTCCTAGGACTTTGACTGACCACAGTCCGGTCTGGATGGAAATCGAGATGAGCAAAAGAGAAAGAAGATCCTGGAGATTAAATGAGAATTTATTTAGATATGAAAAAAATACAATTGAACTTAAAAAGCATTTAAAGGAGTTTTTTAAACTGAATCTGAATAAAGGTACCCCTATTGAAATAGTTTGGGATGCAAGCAAAGCATATATGCGGGGAGTACTAATTCAAATGAACTCTAAACATAGACAGAATCAGCAGAAGAAGAGATTACAATTGGAATGTGAGATAAAAAAGAAAGAACAACAACTGATACAAAAACCAACAGATGGAAAATTGCAAATGGCCATAAAACTTTTGAAGGATCAATTTCAAATGCTTATAGCAGACCAAACGGCAACTAATTTACAATTTGCAAAGCATAATACTTTTACTAATGCTAACAAACTGGGCAGGTGGTTGGCGTACACTTTGAGGAAACAAGCATCTACACGAATTATTGAGAGCACTGAATATGCTGGCAAAGAAGTTTATCAACAAGAATTAATTAAAAAAGCCTTTTTGGAATATTATACTAAGTTATATGCTAAAGATAATATACAGAATATTTTTATAGATGAATATTTAGAAAACAAGAGAGTTTCAAAAATTTCAACAACTCAAAAGAAAAGTTTGGAACAACTGATAACAGTTGAGGAGATTAGTTTCGCTATAAAACAATTAAAAACAGCTAAAGCTCCAGGGACGGATGGCCTAACGGCAGTTTATTATAAAACTTTACAAGAGGAAATGATTGAGCATCTCAAAGACTTATTTTGTAATATACAATTAGGAGGTAAGATACCTTCCTCATGGAAAACAGCTTTTGTCTCATTGATTCCGAAAGAAGAATCAGGTCTCAAGAAACCAGAAAATTACAGACCAATATCTCTATTAAATACAGATTATAAAATCTTTGCAAAAGTATTAGCCAACAGATTGATGCCAGTTATCCAAAAGGTAATTCATCATGATCAAGCAGGATTTATTGAAGGCAGATATATGAAGGAGAATGTCAGGCAAGTCATAGACTTAATGGACTATCTAGATAAGAATAAACAGATCTCTGCAGTGCTGGTTTTTTTGGATGCGGAAAAAGCCTTTGATCGAGTGAATTGGAACTTTATAATTAAGACTTTGGAAAAAATGGATTTGGGGGAGCGGTTTATACAAGCGATTGGTGCAATTTATCAAGAACAATATGCACAACTTATTATTAATGGATGTTTAACATCGAATTTCAACATACAAAAAGGCACCAGACAAGGTTGTCCATTATCCCCGCTATTATTTATCCTAACTTTAGAAGTCTTACTTAATGCAATACGGGACTCGAACTCCTTGACTGGAATAGCTATAAGGCAAGAGGACTATAGAACTAAGGCATTTGCAGATGATCTGGTTGTTACCCTATCACAACCTATGAATTCAATAAGCCAGATGAAAGATATTATAGAAGATTATGGCATGGTATCTGGTTTTAGGCTGAACCAGAAAAAAACTAAAATGATTGTTAAAAATTTGACAGAGAGCAAAAAAAAGGAACTGGAAAGAATGGCAGGTTTTGAAATTGTCTCAAAGGTCAAATATTTAGGAGTACAAATCGCAGACTCAAATGTTAAACTGTTTCAAAATAATTATGAGGTTCTGTGGCAAAAAATACAAAAAGACATGCAAAATTGGAAGAAACTGCAGTTATCATTGCTTGGAAGAATATCAGCAGTAAAGATGAATGTTTTACTTAGATTTATCTTCTTGTTTCAAATGATACCGGTGCTTAAATCAGATAAACCATTGCTAGAATGGCAAAAAGGACTGAACAAATTTATTTGGAATGATAAAAAACCAAGAGTTAAACTGAAAATAATGCAAGATACTCGTGAGAGAGGTGGTCTTAAACTTCCAAACCTTCGATTATACTATGAAGCAACTGCATTGATACAATTAAGTGATTGGTTTGGGAAAACTAAGACTGAATTGTTGAACATAGAAAGTCATGACCTTGTTTGGGGATGGCATGCATATCTATTTTATGATAATAAAGTCGACAAAGTGTTTAATAGTCATCTACTTAGAAATGCCTTGATGAGAATCTGGAGGAAGCACCGAATTAACTGGGATTATAAGATTCCGTTCTGGCTGGATCTTGCTGATACCATGTGGAATACAAATATTAAGTCACTCGGTGGTTTCTTATACAAGGAGTTACTTTACTTTGAAGAGGGCAGGTGGTGACTGAAGACTTTGGATATGCTGTTGGAAGAAGGGAAATCGTTGACTTGGTTGCAGTACAATCAATTACAGATGAGATGGAAAGAAGATCAACAAACTGGTTTAATGGAATATGAAGTAGAATTGGTTGAACAGATTAAGCAGACAGGTCCAATGCATATTAAGAGAGTTTATAATGTTCTGTTAGAAAGGGATTCAGAAAATGAGTTAGTTAAAGATTGTATGATTAAATGGGCACAAAATTTCTCTCAACCAGTTATGATGGAAACATGGGAAAAATATGGGTTCAGAATGTTAAATTTACACAGTCACAAAATTTACGAGAAAATTTTTATAAAATGTTTTATAGATGGCATTTAGACCCCAAGAAATTGTCTTGTATGTACCCTAATGT
>WNWU01013406.1:51259-93829 GCA_012654045.1 Ptyas mucosa | reverse complement strand
AGCCCAGCCGTCTGTGTGCAGGTGTGTGGCTGCGTGTGTCGGTGAGTATGTATGTGTGCATGAACGTGCGGAGGGGGGGGAAGGCTGAGTGTGGGGGGGAAGCCAGAGGCCCAGAGGGCGGGGGGCGAGAGGAGAAGAAACTTTGGGAAACTTTTCTCGCCCCCTTTTTTTTTCTCCTCCCTTTCCTCGCCCCGAACAGCCGGCGGGTGAGGCTGCTCTGGTAGCCGCGAGGCTGCCCGAAGCATTCCTTTCCGAGGGGCTTCTCGGCACCCGCGCCTCAAATTCAGTTCAGCCGGGGGAGGGAAGCGGGGAGTTGAGGCGGGGTGGGGGACCTGCGCCTCTCCCCCTCTCCCACATCGGAAAGGAACTTTCCGCTTCAGCTCCCCGCTTCCGAGAAGCCCCTCGGAAAGGAATGCTTCGGGCAGCCTCGCCCGCCGGCCGTTCGGGGCGAGGAAAGGGAGGAGGAAAAGGGGCGAGAAAAAAGGATGACTTTGGATGTTGCTGGGAGTTGCTCCGAGCGCGGAGTTAGCATCTCCCTTGCTCTTCCAGCGGAGGCTCTCACCCTTTCTCAGCTTTCTCGCCTGTTAAAACTTTGGGAAACTTTTTTCTCACCCCATTCTTTTTCAGTGAACGCTTCCCCTCCGCGCTCGGAGCAACTCCCAGCAACTCCCAGCAAGAGAAGAGAAGGCAGCGGGCGGGGTTAGGGGAAGCGTGCGCTGAAAAATAAACTTTGGGAAACTTTTTTCTCGCCCCTTTTTTTCCTCCTCCCTTTCCTTGCCCCGAACGGCCGGCGGGCGAGGCTGCCTGAAGCGTTCCTTTCCGAGGGGCTTCTCGGAAGCGGGGAGCTGAAGCGGAAAGTTCCTTTCCGATGTGGGAGAGGGAGAGGGGCGCAGGTCCCCCACCCCGCCTCAACTCCCCGCTTCCCTCCCCCGGCTGAACTGAATTTGAGGCGTGGGTGCCGAGAAGCCCCTCGGAAAGGAACGCTTCGGGCAGCCTCACGGCGACCGGAGCAGCCTCGCCCGCCAGCCGTTCGGGGCGAGGAAAGGGAGGAGGCGCCTGTGGGGGGAAGGAAAGAGCGGGGAGCTGAGGTGGGCGAGGGACGGCGCTGGTATTCGGGGCCAGTACCAGGCAGTTGCGGGCACTTGCCATGGGCCACGCATGACCATGCGGTCGTTCGGCTCCTGCTTGCCTGGCAGCAGCTGCTTCTGCTCTTCTTCGTCGCCCGGCACCGACCCTCTTCAGCACTGGAGCCGCGGCTGTGACCGAGGCCAAATTCAGTGAGTGGCGAGCTCCAGCCGCGGCGGGCGGGCCCGGCGGCCAAAGCGCCCTCGGCATGGCTGGCTGCTCGCTTGCTCGCCGGCAGTGCCTTCTGCTCCTCTTTTGCCCCTCAGCGGCTCCCAGCAACTCCCAGCAACATGCCACGGCGGCGCTTTGGCTTCCGCTCGGCATCGGCCGCCTCTCTGCTCAGTTGCTGGGAGCCGCTGAGGGGCAAAAGAGGAGCAGAAGGCGCTGCCGGCGCAAGCCTCCCTGACCCCTACAGCCAAAAAGGGGCGCGGGGAAGGGGCACCGCACCCCCCCCATACCCCATTTTGGCTTTAGGAAGCCTCCCTGCAACCCCGGGAGCCAAAACGGTTGCAGGGAAAAAGGCATTTTTTTCGTGACCTGAATATAAGCCGAGGGGCCGTTTTTCAGGCTGAAAAACGGGCTGAAAAACTCGGCTTATATTCGAGTATATACGGTACATTTAAAATGTGACTGTAATAAGGCCAAAAGGATTTCATCACACACACACATGTGCACACACACATGTGCACACATACTCTCAGAAGGAAATGAAATTTATTTCTAAAATTTTATTTTAAAGCTCAGTATTAGCTATCAAGAAAAATTTTCATATTTGCAGAAGGCACCGAAATAATATGGTTAATTCCAAGATACATTATTTGCCATATTGAAAAAAGAAAGAAAACCATAAGAAAAAGTATATATTGTTCACAGGCTTCAAATAGATTACAGTATTCTTACTACTCTGTATACAATGAAGCATATTTTTCATGTTCAATCTTTCTCAACAAACTTTTTTGGGACTACAATATTTTTTATACTACAATTTTTTGGACTTTGTTTCTAATTTTACAATTTTAATTACAACTTTGTAACTTGCTTTTTTAATTTTAATTTTTAATTACAATTTTTGTAGTTTTTGCACTACAATCTTTTTGGAGTACAGTTTTATCATCCTTAACCTTGTTGACAGTTGCCCTCAAAATACTTGGGAGGCCAATGCAGTGAAAAAAACTGAACTAGATTAAAAGGAAAATTATCTCCTAAGGGACCTTTGCCAACCTATTTTTTCTAACATCTTGTCAAGAGTCACATAACACTCACCGAATTTGAACCTGGAAAATCATAACCTCCCATGACTTTCATGTAAGCTTTTTCTATCAACGATACCCAAAGCTCGTTTTTGTTGTTTGAATAGGAGCAGAGAAGTTCTCCACTGTGATCTACTGGTAACAAATCATCAATGACCACCTGCTCAAAACAGATGGAACAAGATCAAACAATATGCAATGCAAAGCTGCAACCATTATTCTTTTAGTAAAATCTTTGAGGAAATTACTACAAAAGGAAGGTTTACAGAAGCAAGCTACAAGACTGTTAGAAACCCAGTGGATGAAGGGATAGAGGGCTTGTAAGATAAAGGTAAAGGTTCCCCTCGCATATACGTGCTAGTTGTTTCCGACTCTAGGGGGTGGTGCTCATCTCTGTTTCTAAGCCGAAGAGCCAGCGCTGTCTGATGACAATTCCGTGGTCATGTGACTGGCATGACTAAATGCTGAAGGCACACGGAATGCTGTTACCTTCCCACCAAGGTGGTCCCTATTTTTTTACTTTTTACGTGCTTTCAAACTACTAGGTTGGCAGAAGCTACGGCAAGTAATGGGAGTTCACTCCGTTATGCGGTGCTAGGGATTCGAACCGTCGAACTGCCGACCTTTCTGATTGACAAGCTCAGTGTCTTAGCCACTGAGCCACCGCGTTCCCTTCAGGTCTTGTAGAACTTGTTAAAAGTTTAAATCTCTACCTTTCTAGGGACACCATTGATGTGCAACTTGACCATATATTTTCCGCATGGATTATATTCTGGTTCTCCTTTTTTATTCTGTGGGTAAATGATGCTATGGTGAGAAAAACATGTAGACAAAATTAGACTACATTCTGTATACATTTATACTACATATAAATATATCATTTAAGCCAGCGGTCCCAACCCTTCCAGCTTGGCAGCCTGACAGGGAGAAGAGGGATGGCTTCATGTGAGACAGGCATGTGCATGAGCAGTTCCATTGTGCAAGTGGCGCATACATACATTGCTTGCACAAATGGAGTTTCACAGGAGTGCCAATACCCATTGCTTGCACAAATGGAGCTGCGCTCATGAGCATGAGTGCCAACCATTCATGTAAGGGAAGTTGTGTGATTGCTCGCCTATAGCTTGTGAAACTTGGTTCTGATCAGACCATGGTCCAGTAAAGGGCCACGGTTTGGGGTCCCCTGATTTAAGCTCTATATCATTAACCAAAAACTCAGACAGAAATTACGCTAGAAGATATTAGAAATGAAAATACTGTATGAAAAAGTAAAATGAAGCATAAAGATAGCACTTACCAGAAGAACTTAATAGCAAATATAGATTATTATTGCTTTTCACTTTTATGGGAAAATTTACTTTTGGCATATTTTTCTTAACAAAATGATAGCATGACCCAATAAAACAACTTAAAAATTAAACAAGCATTATAAATTATAACCGAATTATCCTGAAGTGTTTTACATTTATTTTATTTTATTTTATTAAATTTGTATACCGCCCTTCTCCTGCTGGACTCAGGGCAGTGCACAGCCAGAAATAAAAAAACATTCTAATACAAAATTTAAAAATTTCAAAGAATTATACAACTTTGGCCCAAAATTTAAAACATCCCAGCTAAAACCCATAGACAAATAAAAATATAACAACTAAAAAAAAAAAAAAAAAAAAAAGGGGGGGGGGGGGGGGTTACGCCAGCCCTGCTTAGTGGAAAAGAAAAGTTTTTAGGGCATGGCGAAAAGCCCGGAGATCTGGTGTCATGCATATCTCCGGGGGCAAATTACATGTAGAAGTTGCGAGCCCTCTCCGTGGGGGCCAATAACTCGCCCCCAATAGCCAGCGATGGCACCAGCTGGCTATATCGGGACGCCGGAAGCCACAGCTACTCGGTCTTGGAAGGGTTGAGTCGAAGCCTGTTACTCCCCATCCAGATCCGCACGGCCTCCAGACACCGGGACATTACTTCAAGGGCATCGTTGGGATGGCCTGAGGTGGAGATGTACAGCTGAGTATTGTCAGCGTACTGATGGAACTCCACCCCAAAGCCACGGATGATCTCGCCCAGTGGCTTCACATAAATGTTGAAGAGAAGGGGCGAGAGGACCGACCCCTGTGGCACCCCACAAACTAGACACCTCAGGGTCGACCTCTGCCCCCCTGCCAACACCGACTGCATCCGGTCGGAGAGATAGGAGGAGAATCACCACAAAACAGTGCCCCCCACTCCCAACCCCTCCAACCGGCGCAGCATGATACCATGGTCGAATTCAGATATTGCCACTCATATGCAGGAACTTAACATTAACCAGGAATGTCAAACTGAATTTCTTCGAGGGCTGATCAGCACTGTAGTTCTCCTCTGTGGGCCAGCTGAGGGTGGGGAGATGGGATGGACGCCTCCTACAACACCCTGCCAGCCAAAACAGGGCATGGGTGGCCATCCTGTTTTAAGCCTGGATGGCCACCTACAGTTCTCTGGCAGCCAAAATGGGGGCACAGGGGGCTGCATGTGCCCCCCCCCCCATGTCCCATTTTGGCAACCAGAGGCACCGCAGGCCAATCTTTTGCTATTTCCAGGCTAGTCCCATGGGCCAGATTTAAGTACCCCATGGGCCAGATCCTTGAATTTGACATCCCTGCATTAAACCTTATAACCAGACCAGTGTTTCTCAGTCTTAGGAACTTTAAGATGGATGGACTTCAACTCCCAGAATTCCCCCAACTAGGGCATTCCATTTTTGAATGCTTTAACTTTTTCCTTTTTCACTTTCTTTTTTTTTAAAAAAATATTTATTTGCCGCCCTTCTCCGGAGACTCAGGGCAGCTTACAATGCATTAAGCAATAGCCTTCATATTTTTGTATATTTTATACAAAGTCAGCTTATTGCCCCCACAACCGGGTCCTCATTTTACCCACCTTAGAAAGGATGGAAGGCTGAGTCAACCTTGAGCCTGGTGAGAATTGAACTCGCAGTAATTGCAGGCAGCTGGATGTTAAATGCTGCCTTAGTAGGAGGCATTAGCCTCCTATGCCTCAGTAAATGAAAAAGCAATTTGACAAAGTATGTTGAAACTATCATCTAAAATCAAAGCTATCGACTTCTAAAGTAAGTTTAAATCAGAATAAAGTGTATCCCAAGTTAAGTGTTACTGGCAACAAATAAAACTATTAAAGAAAACTGCATGTCATTGAGTAGAAAAAAGTTACCTTGTAATCAATTTCTTGTTGTATCTTCTCTCATAAGCTGCACTGATAGCAAGTGAAGCAACAAAGGAACAATCTGATACAATTGTCTAAGAACCAAACACAACAAACAAATACAAATAGAATTCAGGTATTTAGTTCTTACAGTTCAGCATAATAATGGAGACAACTTTGATCCAACCCAAATCTATTTCTATTTCCTTAGTTGAGTTAGAAACCTGTCAATTCTCTGACAGATTCAAACTGAATTCAAAAGTATTTTCAATGTGTTTTAATGATAACCCTTGTCACTAGTTCTCTTCCCCTTTTCCCCCTCCTTGTCACAAAACAAGTGGTTTTAATGGGTGTGACATTGCAAATGGAATGGTAGTTGTACTCTTGGACAATATTCCCAGAACCTATTAACACAGGAAGGTGATAAGACCAGAGAAGAGATACTGAGGCTGTAGGGCTTGCAAACAGAGAGAAGAGACCGAGTAAGGCAACATCCAATCTTCTTTTTCCAGTAAAAACAAATATAGGTGAAGTTACAGGTACATCTTATCTAGTGACTGCCCTGCTTAGTGACTGTTCAAACTTGCAATGATGCTGAAAAAGTAATATTACCACTGGTCCTTGTACTTACGACCATTGCAATGTTTCCATAGTCATGTGATTGAGATTCAGTGCTTTGCAAACAGCATTTATTTATGGTTGCTGTAGTCTCCTATCATAATTTGATTACTATTTGTGCATTTCACAGCTTGTTTTGAAAGCAGAATTAATGGAAAAGCAGCAGTAAAATTGCAAGTTAATGGTCACATGTTGTCTAATTTAAAAGCCATGTTGATTAGAGATGAAGTTGTAAATCCCAATTGTAATTGTTAAACTTTCATAAAACTGTAAGTGTACAATATATACTAGAAAGCAAATATGCAAGCGAGAGATAGAGAGAAACAAAAAAAAAGGCTTACCTGTTTAATGCTGAAGCTTGACACAGTATAGATCATAGTGGGATTATTTGTTATATCGTTTGGCCGCACCCAACGAGAAAACATGGCCTTTTGCTTAGGAGACAACGGCAATGGGCCACATTTATCTCTGAAATCAAAATTACTTGGTAACTATACCATCCTTAGCAAACATCATTTCATCAAATATTATTCAGGATATTTTTTTTAAAAAAAAAGAAATCTAAGCATTTTCAGTGCATACAACCAGCAACTACATTTTTATGGTTTTCCTCTTAGCTTCCCAGTTCTTAATAAAAGTAATTTAGTTCCCATTCTGAATTAGAGCCTGTTACATTTCAGTCAAACTAGTCTCTTTATTATAGAACATTTCTTATTTTCAATCTAATTTGTTTTTTTTATTTCTGAGGTACTTGAACATATGTTCTCTAGCCTACCCTGGTACTATTAAGACACAAGCTATTCCTTCATTGGCTAAAATCTACATCATACTAAACCAGGGGTCCTCAAACTTTTTAAACAAGGGGCCAATTCACGATCCCTCAGATTGTTGGGTCCCCCGGACTGGCTGGGTGGGTGTGGCTAGGTGATCATGTGACTGGGTGGGCGTGGCTAGGTGGTCATGTAATGGTGGGCATGGCCAATTTAGCAGTCCATTAAACAATACACACAAATTAAACTTTAATTTGTTTTGGTCCTGGGGGTGTTTTATTTGCTTTTGTTTGCATGTTGCTCTTTCGGTTGACTTTTCTAAGTTGTTTAGGAGTCTAGTGGTCCACTTCAGGAAACTTAGTTTTGCAGCAATTCTTCTCAGCCCCAAGGAGCTTAAAATCAACAAGTGTCTCTCTCTCTTTCCCTCCCCTCCATCTCTCTCTCCCTCTTTCTCTGTCTCTCTCTATCTTCTGGAGGCGGGGCAGGTGGGGAGGTAAAAAATGGGGTGTGTAGAGGCCCCAGGAAGCTTTTGCATGCCCTGTTTTTGGCCAGCAGAGTGCTTCTGGACACGGGGAGGCCAAAAACCAAGTGCGCAGAGGCCTCTTGTGGCATCCACGTGCCCGGTTTTTGGCCTCCCCCACCTCCATAAGCGCTCTGCTGGCCAATAATGTTGGCCTTACCTTCCAGTTCCAGCCCGTGGGCTCGCGAAGCTAAGTCCTGTGCTTGGCTGGTGAGGGACTGGCGGGTGGATGGGGCAATGTGGACGGGGCAGTCTCGTGGTCCTGCGCGGACCGGATTAATGGCTTCAGCGGACCGTATCCAGCCCACAGGCCATAGTTTGAGGACCCCTGTGCTAAACCAAGACTAACTCTAACACATTATAGTCTAGTGCAATGGATAAACCCTACCCCTATGGTTTGTATTACCATGACTTATGATCTGATATTATGTGTGAATAAAGCACTATGGCTTATTCAGTAACTTAGCACAACATGTAAACAAGTGTTAGCAGATAGTCTTTGGGGAGATATTTAACTTACAGAAAGGGTGAGTGGAATCTTGGCAAATCAAAAATATAGTTTACAACAATTATTTGAGTAATTATTTGAGATAATCCCTCCAAACCTAGAAAGAGTTCTAGCTTAAAAAGAGGAAATAAGAGCAGGAATTCCTGCTATACTATTCAGGTCCACATTTCAGGCATAAATTGCCTGGAAGAGGCCAAAGGAAGTATGGTAAAAAATCATTAATTAATACATTTTTAATTAATTCATTATTAATTCATTATCAATTAGCACGCCTGACGACTCAACATTTAAATACTTTAATTGAAAATGTTTAGTATCGCCAAGCTGTATCAAACCCAGAGACTACTCCTGCTGTCAATTAAGGAAACCTACCAAGTTGATCCAAACATTGCACTCAGCTTTATTGCACCACAGGAACTCTCATTTTCTGCGGTTTGCTGAAGCAGTTGCTATCAATTGATTGAAGCCTTCTTTGTGTGTGCAGAAACAGTTGTTTGTTAATCTACGCCTCCTGTGGGCGTGAGATTTGCCATTGTTTGTTCCCCACACACATTATATGTTTTATATAACATTTATAACATTCTTGTTAGAACCTATATTTTATGCCTATTTTCAACCATTTTATTGTAAGTTTGGTACTGATGAGTCAATATGAAATGTTTGCATCTACCACTGTTTGTCTTTTAATTGTAATGTTTAAAAATTCATTAGAAAATACACTGCAAGAGGCCATTGCTTTAACAGATTGCCAAACTGATATGTCAGTTAAATTTGCTAACATAAATTATTTTATAATAAGCCTTGGGGGAACATTCCAACAAAAAGAAAACTGGCTAGAGTCAGATACAAATGTTTCTCTTGCACATCTGCACTATTGGCAGAAGCCTATCAGAATATCAGTCATCTTGAAAATCGCAATGTCAGAGAATACAGGGAAGAGAGATTACTTGTGTGTACTACTAATTTCCATATTTGTTTAAAACATGGTTTATGTACTCATATGCACTACAGCAATTTTTCAGATTTGCTTAATATTCATATAGTACATAAAATTGTACATATTTTTCCAAACAGCACAATTTGAAAAATTGCTATTGATAACCAAACATGAGCAATTTTTAAAATCCATCTGTTTGTCCATTCATGCATTTATTTTCACATTCCCATTCTCTCTCTCTCTCTCACACACACACACAGTACGCATACATACATATTAGTAATTGCAGCTTATTACAGTATCACAGTTCAACAATTCTGAAAGCTCTAAATCAGGGCTGTCAAACTCCTGGCCTGTGGGCCAGATGCGTCATGTGCTGGCCAAACCCCCACCCGGTTTAGCGAAGGGGGGAAAAGTCCCGATACATCATGTGACGCCGCTGTGATGACGTCAGTTTGACACCCCTGCTTTAAATAGTGAGCAGTGAAAAAAGTATTTGGTGAGTACAAAGATAAACTTACGAGAAAGGTATTGGAAAAGCAAAACGTTCTCTCAGGTCAACACTCATGAAAGGGACATATTCAATGCCATTTATTTTTGATGTCTTCCTAAATACAAAGGACAACATGTTAGAAAAACAGACCTGTTCAAATTCTACTTCTTTCTCTTCATGCCAGCTGCTTAATATGGATTTGTTCTGCCTAATATTTGGGTCCCTTCCTGCTTTGAGAATTAAACATATAGGTCTTCAGTATAATTTTTCTTCAGTTTGCACTGAAAGTCCTGTTTAGAGAGCAAGCTATTGTTTTAAAAGTATTCCAATATTCCACCTTTCAAAGTGACAGAGCAATGGAGATATCTGATAGAATAATTAAAACTACATGATGATCACTTTGAAATGCTTAAAAATTGTGATTAAATACATTTACTGCTGAGAAGACCCTAGATCCCCTTGCTCATGGCAAGTGCTGCCATTAAACAATTTCTACAGTTAAATCCAAGTATTTTTCTTGATTTTACTACAAGGTGGTTCCAATGGTCTTTTTCCAGGAAGTTTTTTCAACTTCCTAATCGAAGAGCCCTAGAATTCCATATACAGGTTGTCCTCGAGTTACGAATGTAATGGAGCTTGCCCATTCCATTCGTAACTCAAGGATTCGTGGGAGTGAATCTCATACCTTGAACGGGATCACTCCCTCCTTTCACTCATGCATTTGCTAATCAAATGCATGGCTCGTTAAGTGCATGTGAGGTATTTCAGGGTAGAGAAGACCTTGGGAGGGCCTAGTGATGGAATAGGCCACCTGCTTAAGACCACCCAAAGACTCCCCAACCCAATGAAATACCTCAGGTCCACACAATCTGCCGCATTGGGTCACTTACCATGTGAAGCTCTAGCAAGCTATCTCCTCTCCAGCATCTCAGCTGTATGCACTCCTCTGCAGCTCCTTTTTAGTGTGCAGAGGCCTCACCTGGCAATTAGCCAACAAAAACGGAGCTCTGTTTAGGCCTGCACAGGCCTCATCTGACACTTTGCAGGCAAAAATGGAGGTTCGGAAGAGCTGGCCCGCCCATCCAACACTCCCTTTTGGCCGGCAAAGTGCAGGACGAATGTTGCAGAGTCTCTATGGTTGTTCGTAAGGGTGAACAATTGCTGTGGTGCTGCAAGTCATAGTTTCAGGACTTGTTTATAAACACTAGGGGACACTTATTGAACATTTGCTAAGGAAACGCTCATAACCCGGGGATTACCTGTAATTCAAATACTAACTCTGCTTACTATTTCAACTAAATGCTTGCTGTAGGGTAGCGGTCCTCGGCTTTTCCTGCTCCGTGGACTGGCAGTGGTGGGAAGGGGATGATTTCACCTGTATGTAGGCTGCTTTTGCAAATGGAGCTTCCCGTGCTTGCCAACCACTTGTGCAGCTGGTTCCAATGGGCTATAGAGGGATAGTGATCTGGAAACTGAGGGTAGGAGACCCTTGCCATAGGGCACCTTAATGCTTACTGATTTTGAAATTATCTTTTTCAACTAATAAGTAGACATTTCTACTTCAATTTAAGGTGGAAATGTCTAGTAATAAAGGATTTCTTAAAAAGAAAAACACTTTCTGACAACCAGGCTACTCTATCTCTTTCAACTGAATCAGCCACAGTTCCTGCAGCACTCCCCTTAGATGCTTCCACAGGTAGTCCTCCCCATACAACCATTCATTTAGCAACTGTTCAAAGTTACAATGGCACTGGAAAAGTGGCTTATAACTAGTCCTTGCACTTATGACTATTGCACTATCCCTAAGATGATGCGATCAAAATTTGGGCATTTAGCAACCGGTATGTATTTACAATGGTTGCAGCATCCTGGGGTAATGTTAATTGCCATTTGCAACCTTTCCACTTGGCTTCCAAGAAGCAAAATCAATGGGGAAAGCCAGATTCATTAATAACCACATGATTAACCTAAAAACTCCAGTGGCACAATTGACTTAATGACCTCCCTGCTTAGCAATGGAAACTGCTGTTCCAGCTGAGGACTACCTGTATTGCTTTAAACTAAATTCTACATTTAATTGTTTTAAACATATAAAAATGTGATGCTAGATCAACTAGTTCTAGTCTTTCCCATGCTATTGCTTCCTATCATGCAATGAGTACCAACTCCTCAAATTTCCATGAACTCTATTCTAAATATCTGCAGCCATCACAGGAAGCTTGAAAAAAGCTGGTTCAGTTATTTATTATGTAATATTATAACCATCTCCAAAAAGAGTGGAAGCATCTAGCTGAACTTGTTTAATGAAGAAAATTAAGACGGACAATCTGGGAATTTCCAGGCAAATGGTCAGATTAGACCAGGCGTGCCCAACCTGTGGGCTGTGGCCCATTATCACGCGGTGGCCTGTTGACCACTGGACTGTGGGCCCGTTTGTGAAACTCTCATTCTTCACATGTGCATATGCACGTGTTAAGGTGCCTGTACCCCCCCTCCCCAGCTGCCAACCCAGAAAGGTTGGGGAACTCTGGATTAGACAATGGATGAAACCACCCAGAAGGTAGTAGCAATAAACTTCTCTCTTAAGATAGGAAAAATATATGGATGTGTCTATGTAAATTATCCAGAGCTAAGCTTGGCATGAAGGAAGTTTCAGACCATAGTATTAGCAAGTTTTTCTTCTTTCATTCGCTTCCTGAAGAAAATGCTATTAACTTCCTGATATTTTGAATACAGTCATCAATAAGCAAGTCTGCATGCTGATTTTAAGAATTATGAAATAGCAAATTTAGTCTATATAGACAATCTGCTGCATTTATCTCTAGGATAGTATTTTTCAGCATTAAAGTCTACACTCATTTATTTAAAAGTTAGCTTATTCAATAAACTAGGCTGTAGCTAGATTAGAAACTACATCTATATATATAAAAGCCAAATACCACTCAACTCATCACGAAATCTCCAGAACGGTAAAGCCTACAAATTTGAAATTTGGCATGTATGTTCCTCTTGGCTTCTAGGTGCTTGCTAAAAAAGGATTTTTCGAAATGACCATCTGATCATTAGTATTCCATATACAGTATTATATTCACACAGTCTGATGCTAAGGAGTTAGATGTTCTACTCCCATTCCCCACCTGAAAAGAACTGTGTCCCAACTGCCAGTTGCCTTAAATGAACACGCTCTGATGCTACCCCTTCGCTAAACTGGGCCTGGGCATGGTCAGCGCGTGATTCATCCAGCCTGCGGGCTGGGACATTCTACTCCTCCTCCCCCTCTGTTCCAACTGCCAGTTGCCTTATATTAACACGCTCTGATGCTACAGAGTTACATATTCTACATTATGTTTCAGGCTTTAAATATCAATTTATCATGCCCGATCACATAGTTTCATAGCGAAGCATGGGTGTCCAGCTAGTTTTATATAAACATATTGCAGAATATATTTTTCCTCCCTTACCTGAGCACTTGGATCTCCTCCACAGTATATCGCTGACCTTGAGGTTCACTAGCATGAACAGGTCTGATGGACTGTGGCTTATCATTCAAGGAAAAATCAGGTCCCAATGGGAAAAAAGTTCTCACTGGCTGACCTTGCTTCACTGGAGCTGGCTTGTCTTTCTGAGATGCCTTTGAATTTTTCAGTGCTTCAGCTCTACAATCAAGTTAAAAGAAATGGCAATTGCGATATAGCAAAAAGAATGTGTTCATTCTTAAACCTTTGCTTTTATATGCTTCCCTACAGACATAAAACCACAAGGGTCAAACAAAACTGTGGATTCTGCTCTCACCAATTAAACTGATAAGTAGCTGGGAATTAAGTTCAACTCAATTATTCCAAGTTACTTTACACAAAACTTAAATCATATGAGCTATAATTACATATAAGATTTCTTTTTTTAAAAAAATCAAGTTTTATTAATCCCCCCCCCTCATTTTCACCCGCATATTTTATGAATAGAGTATTGGCCATATCATAACTTATACAATTTAACATATTCAAGTACATTTTACTCAGTTACAATTTTTGCCAAAATTTTCTTTTTCCGTTTTTTAATCATGTCTTAAAATTTCTATGCTTATTTATAAACAACTTCTTAATTTGCCCTCAAATTCTAATTTTTCTGTTTTAACTCATATTTATTCTCTTTTATTGTTTAATAACTCATTCTTTATCCTAGTACATTTATGCATGTTCGGGGTTGCCTTTCTTCCATTTTATCTTTTTTATTGTACAGCAATCTTTCTTCTCAATTTCTCCCTCCCTTCTTTCCTTTCTACTTTCTTCTTCCCTCTTCTCCTACTCCTTCTCTACTTCCCTTTCCTTTCTCCCTCTCCTCCTCTCTTTCTCCCTTTCTAATCCTCTCTCCTACTCTTATTTCCCCTCCCTTCCGTCCTCCCCTCTTTCCTTTCTTCCCATTCCTCTCTCTCCTTCCTCCCTTCCATCCCTCTACTCCTCTTTCATCTCTCTCTATTGCTGTATCTATTTTCAATTTTCTATTTTCCACTATGGTGTCCATGCAATCCTGACTTTTCTTTCATTTATTTTCTCAAAATTCCCCTTATCTTTTAATTATTAACAATGTATTTCAACTTATTCCATTTTTATCTTAAATCCTTTACTAGTATAACCTTCCAACCCTTAACAATATCTTTCTTCTATTTTATTTCTTACATGTATTGTTTTATTCTTACTTGCATCATTTATTAACATTTCCATTTAATTTTATTTTACATTTCAATTTTCCCCTTAATTTCAATTATTTTGTTACTATAATTTCTCTCGAATTTGTACATCTTCCAAAAACAAAATATATAATCCATTCTGTCTTTCATATTGTATCTACTGATCTATTTTACATCAAATAGTGTATTTCCCCTTTTTTCTTATTCACATTTCATTTTATCTTTACTGATGTCCCTTTTACAATAATCTGTATCTTCCTTCTAAATTGCTTTTTACATATGATTTCTAAAGTTAACAGCCTTCTCTTCAATTAGCATATTCATCTTTTAAATTCCTTTTTACTATCTCCTATTTTCTTTTAATTTCTCCACAATTCCATTTCTTGACACTTTCCTCCCTTTCTCCCATTTCCTTGCCTTCTTCTCCTCCCTTTTCTTCCCCATTTCTTTCTCTTCTCTTCTCTTCTGAGATGTATTCCCCCTTATCCATTTTTATTCTATCACTATTAATTCCAGTGTAATCAGTTTTTTTATTCTGTCACTGTTAATCCCAGTGTGATCATCTTTTTTATTCTGTCACTGTTAATCCCAGTGTAATCATTTTTTTATTCTGTCACTGTTAATCCCAGTGTAATCATCTGTATCCATGATATCAATTTAAAAGGCAAGGATTTTTAAGTTTATTATTCCTTTACATATAATTCATATTCAAAGTCTATGTAGTGTCTCTTTTTTCTTTCTTTCCAGATAGTGTCCTATTCCTTTGAGCCATTCCAAATTCAGTCTTTGTTCTCCCCGCTCCTCTTGCAATCACATTCTAGTTATATAAATAAAACATTGTATAGTACTTCCAGAATTTTGTCACGATGATATAAATAAGTTTAGTACGATACTTTCTTTCCACCAGTAGATGTCTCTCTCCAATTCACAAATCCTGCAGCCACAAAATATCCCTTTGTAGATCCATAAAAATGATTATTTCCTCTTCTCTGAATTAAATCCTTTTGTTGTTTAAAGAATACTTCTCTATCTCCTTTTTTCTTGTCTTATTTTAATTTCATCCAAATCCAGTTTTAAATCCCGGTGAAAGGTTCCTTTTAAGGCTTTGGTTTTAGTTTTAAAATTCCTTTTGTTCTTTAACTTAAATTCCCGAATGCCAATTAGCCGCTAATTAGTTGTTGGGACTTCTTTCAAGCTTTTAAAAGTTTTTTCTTCTTACCTGTGAGTTGGCCAATTGCTCATCTGGTAACAATACTCTATTCATACTCCACTCCTGCTCACATCTTAATCCGGTTGCCCCAGTTTGTAGCGGACATAATGGCCGCCTCCCCCACCGTCGGGTTAAAGAGCTGTCTCTGACCTTCCGAGGAGCTTGCCTGCTCCTCTTTGATCTTTCGAGACACATCTCTCTCCCCCCCCGTCACTCCAAGACGGTTCCGGTCTGAAGACCCCGACAGTGGTTTGTCTGGCTGGGTTTTCGTGAAGCCCATTGGAGCTTTGCTATTTCCCAACCAGTATCGCCATGACGCTTCCAGTTCCTCTGATTACATATAAGATTTCTGATTTAATTATTATGCCTTGTTTTATACCAATATTGAACAAACCAGAATGAAAAAATATTCAGCATTATTTTCAAACAGTTAAAATGTCTTCTTGTATACCTCAGACATGTTTTATGTCATAGTTCTGGATCGCTATCTGGATTGTGAGTATAGAAACCTAAGCTCGCCAGACTTTGCAAAACAAATATCATAAGTTCCTAACCAACCAAGTCAACAGTAAATTGCTTAAAACTGGAAAAAGAGACATTTAGAGTGACCCTCATAATCCTGCCTTATATTTTTATTTTGTATATTAAAAATGGCAGATAAATTAATTAGTTGTAGACTGAAAAATAAAAGTGCAATGATGGTTGTGAATACATTTGAAACTTTTTAGTTGTTTAGTTGTTGAAACTTGTCTCTCCTCTGTCTACCACACTCAGTGTTATAAGCGATGAAATAATGGAAACTATCATATAATATACATGTACAAAATTCCAAGAAGTTTACCTGTCCAATGCCTGTCGAGCTAGTTGCTTCAGTTTGGTTTGAAGAACTGTTTCTAATGTTTCATTAGACTGGAATATTGAAAAAATAAGAAGGAAAATAGTTTATTAAACTATCTATAAAATAAATCAGCTCAGTAAATTTTCTTTCCTATTTACTGCATAACTGTTTATAGAAAATGGAGAAGGTATAATCATATCAGGCTATTATTAGCACCTTCCATCACCAATACATAAACTAAAATTGCTCAGATACAACTAATTAGAAGCTAATGTTGCACAGTGGATAAAAATTAAATCCACTACCGTGTTTCTCCAAAAAGAAGGCTGGGTCTTATTTTCTTTTGACCCCCGAAAAAATGGCTAGGCCTTCTTTTTGGAGGGTTCTAATTATTGACTCACCTCATGGTGGTGGCACCGACAGTCATCCCTAGCAGGAGCCTGCTGCTGGCCCACTTCTTCTGCAGCCACTTGCTGCTACTCGCACACATCACCCTGGCCTCCTTTTTGCCTTTTGGCAGGCATCTGAGGGGAAACAGAGGCCGGGGCGATGCGTGTGAGTGGTGGCAAGCAGCCACAGAAGAAGGCAAGGCAGGTGTTGGGGTGTGTGAGGCCTTGTAAGTAGGGCAGTTCCACCTCCCATACCCACCCTAGCTTATTTTTTACCTGTCTGCCTCGCCCCAACCCCTGCACCCTGGGGTGAGTGGGGTCTTAATTACAGCTAATTTTGTGAGTGGGGCTTAATTTGATCACATGCGCTCAAAAACATGATAGCGCTTCTTTTCAAGGTGGTCATCTTTTTGGAGAAACATGGTATTTCCTACATTCATGGTTTGGTATTCTGAGATGCCGTTGAGACTTTTCCCCCTAGTCACTTCACAATGGTTTTGTAGAGTGGTGGATTGCTACTGGTTTGCCCGGGATCGGGTGAACCGGTGGCGGTGGGAGGCGCCGCCCACCTGCCTGAATGTTTCTGTGCCTACACAGAAGTGTTGCGCATGTGTGCGAGCGCCCACGAGCAAACTGATAGCGACAGGTTTTGAAACCTGCCCCTAGTTTTGTCTGCTTACCCATAGTTAATCCAATTTGTGATTCACAAAGCACACTATACCATAATTACTGTACCTATGCTGCAAAGACATAACAGGTAAATGAAAATCTACTTGGCTAGTTGTCATACAAATATCTCTGTCATGGGTCCTTGTTGCTTTCTGAGCTTGGCTGTTTTCTTGTAGACATTATCCAAATTAGCACTGATGATAGCACGGAGGATGATACAGTTTGGGTAATGAAATGTCTACAAGAAAACAACCAATCTTAGAGAGCACCAAGGAGCCTAATTTCAATCCTGGGCTACAAATATTCTCCTTTATTGGAAATATCACTACTGTAATCAATCCAACCATCTAAGTAACCATAATTCTTAATTAGAACAAAACAGTTATGTGATCCTCCAATCCTTGAAAATATAATTATTGTAGACATGTAGAAGGAAAAATATTTCATCTGTAGTAAGTCCAGCTTTAATTAATGAACAAAGCAAAACTACTGATGTTAATGCCAGCAGTTAAAACAGAGAGTTTTCAAGAATTTAAGGAAATAAAGCAAAACTAAATTCAATTTTACTCAAAATACCAAGATTCTTTCAAGAAGAGGGAGAAGAAGAAGACAAAAGAGAGTCATACTTGGTGGAGTTACATCATGATTGTGAGCTCTTCCTCTAAGATGTTTTGCCTAGAATATTCACTAAAATAGTATAAAAAAATGGTACCTGTAACATTCAAAGTATTAACACTGGACTGAGGTTGCAAACCAAATGTATGCAGCTGTGCTGTGCTTTCGCCAGAACTAGCCAACTATCCTCCATAACTGCTACCTAATGCAAGGAAAAGAACTGTTTGGATTTATAGATATGAATGCTCCTATGTACTCTGCAGCTTCTTTTTTGCTTCAGACATGAAACAGTGAAGTTATTGTGAGTAAGTTTTACAAATTCAAATTCAGTTCAGGGTTGTGTTATAATCTATCTGATCATAAGTTTCACTGAAATCACTGGAGCAAATTTATTATAATCATAGACACGTTTCACTGATTTCAAGCATTACTGAAACTTTTTGTTTTGCCCTTAACATTTGCTGTATTTTTTGGACTATAAGACACATTTTTTTGTCTCCCAAAAGGGGGTGAAAATGTCTGTGCATCTTATAGACCGAATAATGTCGAAGCCCTGCCCACCCACAGCAATTTTTTGGCCTCCACATGCCCCATTTTCAGGCCTTTTTCAGGCCCATTTTCGAGGCTTTTTTTCAGCCATTTTTTTCAGAAAAAATGGGCTGAAAAAAGCCCCCAAAACAGGCCAAAAGAAGCTTCAAAAATGGGCTGGAAAAAGCTTCAAAATGGGCCAAAAAAAGCCTTAAAAAGGGGTTTAAAAAATAAATCTGAAATAAAGGCTCAGGACAATTCATTCTCAATAATATTCCAAATCACAAAAACCTTCCTGAATAGAAACACAGGTACCACTTTTTTATCTAGAGGTGAAGGGTATGTGCATACATCATATTTTCTGCTATAAAAATTAGAAGCTAATTCAAAGGGCTTACCTTATCCCAAACACTGGTTGGTTATTTATCTTACTGAAATTTCCCTCCAGGAAAAAAAAAAGAGATTTGCTTTATTGCCTTCCATAGTCTTTCTGGTTGGCGCTAACCAGGTATAGTATATTCAAGTTTCTAAATGAATCAAGAAAATATGGATGTATGTGCACATCTGCCCGAAAGTCACCTGAATAAAGGGAAGGATTTCTTACCATAACATAAATCCACCAAGTTAAGTGGTAGCTTAACGTACTGTTTTCAAACAGAGCTCCACCGCTTCCGTGTACAGCTCTATGGCTTCCTCATTGTTGCCTTTTTCATCTTCATCAAAAGCTTGGGTAACCAGGAAATGGGCACGCTCCAAGTCTAGCTGCTGCTTTGATTTCAAGGGATCAACTTTCTGCAATTGAACTGAATTAGGGAGAAAATTATTATCTCGCCTTATTTAGTAACTGACGAACTTTTCTTATTAGAAATGCAATATCTGCATAAAAGGCTGGATATAACTTTTATTAATAATAGCTAAATAATTAAATAAAAATAATATTCATTAGCAAGTCAGGGGTTTACACATGAAAACTGTTACTGGTAGGTATTTATGGTAAATCATATGCAAGAACAATTTAACAAACTCTCTCAAAAACTGAGAGAGTTTGGACAACAAAATACAACGGAAGAAACTTCAAAAGGAATAACCACTCAGTTTAAGAGAAATAATGGCATATTTTTGCTCTTAAAAGGAATCAAGACATTTCATACATTACAAAATTCCTTTATCTCCAGAAAAGAAAAAGTGGGACCCCTCTCTGTAAATTTTGTAAGTCCATGAAAAGTATTCACTTCCTGTATGAAGAGATGTGGTTCTGGATTTGGGAAACGATACTGTATTAGACTTTTGAGTAGCATGGTAATGAAAACAAAAAGTATTTTTATTATTTACCTGCAGTATATAAAGCTTGAACTCTTTCTAAATATTCACTTATTTTCCCTGGAATATTTTCTAAGGTTGATCCTGCCATTGCAGCATAAATCAAGGCTTGTGCAGCTTCCTGAGAAAAGAAAACATATCCCAAGTATGAAATTTTCTAAAAGCGGTAGCTTTAATGATATCAGTATAAATAGATGTGGCAAGTGGTTTTCAAAGGATTCATTAAAACATGGTTACCATTTTAGAATTTTGCAAAGGATTCCCAAAATTTGTACGCTTTTACACAACTGCTTTTCTAGTTATGAGTAAAACTCAAATTTTGTTTTTTTTAAATGAAACTTGAGGGTAGTCAGGTAAATGACATCAGAGAGAGCATGGCCAAAATGTTCATTTAAAAAAAGAAGTTATAAGAGCCTCAGTAGGTTGTTTAAACTTTAAAGCTTCATTTGAACCCCTTTAAATATCTAAAAGCAGAGTTTAGATATGCCCTTAAGATGGGATAGTCATCTTAATGAGGTTGCAGCCTCATTAAAGAAGCTATCATGGTTAGGCTTAAAAAGGCATGAACCCAAACAGGATGCTAGTGCATTAAGATATGTTGGGCTGATTTATCTTGTAGTAAAAGGTATGTACTCGTGCTCACAGGTCAAAGTACTGTAAATAATTTTTAAAGCACATACCTGATTGCCTAGTAGATAAGTAGTTTGGGATAGTCCCAAATACAAATCCTTGGGGAGAAGCTAAAGCAGACATATGGATATGATCTTAAGATATTTTAAAAAGTTTGGTTATAATTTATGAACACATAAAATATCCATGCCTTTTAAAATAAGGTGAGATTTTTCCTGCAAATAATTATTTACATATTGTTGTTGCTCTCTAGCCCCATCTAGTGGTCAGAGAGACAAATATGCCCCAACTACTGTATATTGTCTGAAACTGATTCCACCCATTTGCCTATCACATGCATGCTGGCAAGGCAGGCTCCATGTCATTTAGCATTTGGAGAAGGCAGAAGCACAAAGAAGCAGCCATCTTAATCTGTGGCACACGGTCACCCAAAGACAAATCCACATCCCACACACAGATCATCGCTGGCGAGATTCAAACTGCTTGTATTTATTAATTGTTAGTTCAACAGTAACTTAATATTGTCTATCTTATATTTGATTCTCACTATATGTATCCCTATTTTCCTCAGTTTCATCATATCCTATTCTCCCAATAAAGCATTCAGATCTATGTACATGGTCAGTTTTATTGGAGGATAGGTGGGTTTAGCTGCATGTCAAGCTGCATATGGACTAACGTGTAGTGGGAACAGAACAGTGAAACAGCGCCTACCGAGCACGTGGGATCCAGGGTAAAGACTATACAGAAACCTGCTACTATACCAACACAGCTACCTGCATACAGCCATACAGCAATCTCTGCCATGTTTCCCCAAAAATAAGACCGTGTCTTATTTTCTTTTGACTCCTGAAAAACAGCTAGGGCTTCTTTTCAGGGGGTGGCATTCCCCCCCCCCCCATGTACTGGTATGAGGCAGGGGGATGAGCAGCGCCTTGTGCCAGCTTCCTGAACAGTCACAACAGCCATCCCACCACCCATGAAACAGCTGCTTTGCAGATGCCGCTCAGGCTGCAGCCTCCAGCAAGCATGGCTGCTTTTGCAACCGCAAAAATGGCAGAAGTAAGTAGTAAGCTTTTATTGTGGTCGGAGACCAAATTAAAATACACATAGAAAGGGAGTATATTTTACAAATATAGATAGATCATGTGGCAGTGCACCATCTGCTGCCTCAAATACAATCTGTACTGTTAATACTGGTGATCCTCTGCTGTAGGGCTTACCCGTCTCTTCCCCTATTTTTTTTCAGCCACAACTGCAGCAAATTTTTTTGCCACCTTTAAGGTTATGTTGGGGTCTGCGTCCTGGAATAGGAAATAAAGGCTGAACATATCAGGTGAATCAGGGAATCTTTGGGAAATAGAAGAAATGAATCTTGATCTTGTATCCCGGAAAAGTGGCAGAAGGCCAAGCGATGCACCCCACGCGTCACTTGGCTTCCTCGTTGCTTGCTGTGCAGACATGAGTTGAGGAGGTGAGGCCAGAGGGGGGGAAAGGGGGGAGGAACATGCCCCATGCGCCCCACGTCCTTACCTAATGGTCACACCTGCCATCCACTCAAAACAACCTTGCGGCAGCCACACCAATAACCCTGGCCACCGGCCCGCTTCTTTTGCGGCTGCAAAGAGTGGGAGGCCAAGTGACCTGCCCCATGCGCTACCTGAACTAACGTTCGCACAAACCATCCACAATTTTTTAATGGTGTTTATTTTGTCCCAACCCACATGGCCCAATGCAGCAAAGAAGAGCTGCCTTTTCTTTGCAAAACAGTCCCCTCGTTGCAAGTGGTTGCAGATTCTGTGCTCTTGGCTGGGATATTTGCCACCTCCTCTTTCCAACTATCCTACTGAAACAAAAGTGACGCATGCCCATTTTTCACCCAGTTGCTAATGGGAACATTGCCAAGGTGCACATGGTCAACCTTCAGTAGAGATAGCACATTGCCGCCAGCCCTCTGAGGTTGGATCAGATATCTCTTTTTCTCTCTTTCTCTCACGTGCACACACACACACAAACAAAGGTTCCTCACACACACACACTCCAAGGCACCCACATCCCTTCTCTAACCTGCTTTCCAGCTGTTTACTATGGTAAAAAAAATCTCATAGTTCAGACCTTCCAACTTCTCATGGAAAAAAAAAATCTCGCGAAGTTAGGTCTCAACTATTTTTTTAACTATAGTCCCACAGACTTCTTGCCCTGCATGCACAGCGGAGAATGGAGTGGAAAGCTAGTTAGTGAAGGGATGTGGCTGCCTTGGGGGAGGGGGGGGGGAGGTCTGTGTGTGGGAGAGAGAGGGGGGGAGGGGGGGGGGGGGAGGAGGGAGGGAGGGAGGGAGGGAGAGAGAGGGGGGGAATGTCCTGCGATCCCAAATAAATTACAATCAGTAGGGAAAGGGAGGGGGGAGATTTTCTTGCAGACCGTTCTTTCTTTGGGATTGCAGCAAAGACGCACATCCCAGGATTGTAAGGTTGAAGCCTTCAGATGGAGCATTTTGGGGACATGTGTCTGTCCTGTAACCCCAAATAAAGAACCATCAGTAGGAAAATGGGGGGTGGGGATTTTCCTGTGCAATCCTGCGCAGGGAAGGTGGTTTGCTCCTAACCTATGGCAGAGCGTTGTACCGGGAGGCCTCCACAGGCAATACCAGTATTGAATTGCATGTCTTGCTCCAGTGAGAGGGATGTAGGCAGGGGACTCAGTGGCCATGGAAGATGGGGTTTCAGGGTGCAAAGAAAGAGGGGGTGATCTCCCACTCCCTCATGCTGCAGGGCCGCGATGGAGCTTGTGCAGGGCAGCGTGACTATTGGCGAAGGGGCCCTGGCAGGTTGGGGGTTGGGGAGGGGCTCTGGAGATCTGGGCCAAGTTTCCTGGCCCTCACTAGCTCAGCTGATCCGCAGGCTGCAATTAAGGGGCCAAGCCTCCATGAAGTGACCAGAGAAGGGAAGGGCTGCCTCCTGTGCTGGCCACGTCCACCCCTTCACTAGGGCATATTTTTTGGGGTATGGCTTATAATTAGGCTCACCCCCCCCCCCCAAAAATCAGGCTGGGCTTATTTTCGGGATAGGTTGTATTTTTGGGAAAACATGGTAGACAATTAACACCACTGGAAGACACCATGTCACAGAGCCAGATGTCTTCACACGAGACAAGGTCTCAAGTCTCTAATTCTTCCAAATGGTCATCAGCATGTGATGCATTGGCAGTGCAAAGGCTGAACCAGCAAAAGCACAAGCAGCCTTTGCTCAGCAAGAAATAGAAATAAAAGAAAAGAAAGCTGTGTTAGAAGCAAGCCTAGAGTGGATAACCATAGAGAAAGAAGTTGCAGCTGTTACAGCGGAAGTCAAAGCCATAGTGTCATATATTCTGACAACGAATGGAGTTAACACAGCAATGTGCTTAAGCCAGAAGCTGAATCCCAAGATTCTCTGCAATTCACCTCAGAGCACATTTATCAGCACTCCAGGCCAAGCAGTAACCCCCACCTCAATAGGGAAAATAACCTTCAAGAAACAAGCTGAAGTTGCTACTCAGCACTACTACAGGCTAACGAAAAGCCCCAAGCCTACAAACAAGAAAGCTTCAAGCAAAGTTGCAGCTTCAAGCAAAATTGCACCTGTGATAGCAGACCTCTCACACCCAAGGTACTTAACCTGCAATTCATCCCACAGGATCAGCCTTCATGCCAGAGCAGTATAGAAAGAACTAGCTGAAATCAGAGATTCCTAAAAGGTATGACTACTCAAAACCTTTTCACCACAGCAATGCACAATTGACTAATCAAGCCACCATGGAGCTTGCCAAGTTCCTTGCACAACATGAGCACAACATAAACTTTTCAAATCACACAAGGATTTGAAAAGTTTAATGATCATCCTGAAAGCTATAGAGCCATGATGGTGAACCTATGACATGCGTGCCACAGGTGGCAGCAGTGCCTGCTCTGTGGGCATGCGAGCCATCGCCCCAGTTCAGCTGTGTCGCGCATGCACATGTGCCTTCCACCAGCCAGCTGGTTGTCAGGTGTCTGCTGCACATGCGCGGTGTGTGTGGCTGTGTGTGCCTGGATCATGCACAGGGGCCACGTGCACATTGCATTTTGGGGGTTCACGCATGCACGCCTTGAGCACTTAGTCCGGAAAAGGTTAGCAATCACTGCTATAGAGCTTGGTGATCTTCCTTCCAAAATGCCATCAGAGGTTCCTGTGAGGAGATAGATTTAATAATTAAATGGCTTGGAATTGAATCTGCTGAGCATGCAAAGCGAATTAGGACAATAAATATAAAGTACCCTGAAACAGACCTTAAAACAATCTGGGAGAGACTTGATGAGTGTTATCGCTCAGCAGAAACAGTGGAGAATGCACTGTTTGAAAGACTTGATAGGTTTGATAGGTCTGCCAGCTCCTCTCACATAGAAATGGAGATCAGAGATCCTGGTAAGCAGTGTCCTCTACACCAGAAACCACATCCTCTCCTAAAATGCAGAGCCTTCAGGGAGAAGTCCATAGAAGATCTCAAAGCTTTCCTGAAAGCGAACAACATCTGCTACAAGTGCTGCTCATCAGTCTCCCACCTTGCCAATGACTGTAAAGTCAGTGTAAAATGCATGGAATATGGCAGCACAGGCCACAACACAGCTTTATACCCAGGGCCAGCACCATGGACTTTACTTACACACTTACAGTGGCAATGAGCAAAGCAGGGAAAAAGAACACAGTAGAAATCAGTACAAAATGCACAGAAGTCTGGAAAGAGATTGCAGATGGCAAGTCCTGCTCCAAAATCTGTTTAGTCAGTCTATCCAGCAGGCTAAAAAGATAAAGCCATTAAGCTTTATGCTATTCTAGACAACCGAAGTAACAGGTCTTTAGCCAGCTCAGCTTTCTTTGATGCCTTTGGCATTAAAGGCTCCAGCACTCCATATTCCTTAAAAACAGTGATTTATTACCCACATTTGAAAGACACAGCACATCTGATAACACAGCTCAATCCTCAAGCTCAGATAGTTTTGCTCCTAGGGAGAGATATTTTACGAGTCCACAAAGTAAGAGCTCAGATCAATGGTCCCCAAAATGCCCTCTACGGTTAGAAATTAGACCTAGGGTGGATCATTATAGGAGATGCCTGTTTAGGAAGCATGCACAAACCAACTTCCGTTAGCAGCATGCACATTAGAGAACAGACATCCTTCTAACTTTAAGCCATTTCACAACTAATTCCTCTTAAAGGAACCATCACACATTACCCATTTGCCTTGTCCCTTCATAGGCTCCTTTAGTGACAACCTTGCCTGTGACAGTGACCAAGGTCATTTGAGGTGCACAGTCTTCCAAAAGACGGAAGATGTCAATCAGGTGGCAGCATTTACTGAGGACAAACTCCCTTTAGAAAAGACAGGGCAGGGATTTGTCAAAGAAGGTAGTGACAACTAAGTCACCCCTCTTCCCTTCAGACCACAGAGATGGCGCCAATCTAACAATACAGAACAAATTGTAACATGCTCCCTACCACAACCATCAGCAAAGGTCAAAGAGCAATTGGACCAGTTTTCCGCAGTGTCTTTCATGGTATTTGTTCTAAAGCAACTTCCATTCAGTCAGTCACAAGAGGATCCTAACACAAGGTGTGTAACAAATACATCAGAGTCTGCATCCTCAGAACAGACGTTGGTTTACCTGAACGTCCATTTTCTGGGTGCTGCGACCACCATCCATAGCTGGGTTTGTTCCTCAGATCTTGACAACAACTGAGAGTGAGCTGAATTCCTCTCTGTGCTTAGCCACACCCCCAATCCATTGAGGCCCCAGTCTGATACGAAGGCGCGGTAAGCCTGTAATTCAATGAAAATGTCAATGGTAAGTCATCAACTACAACACAGTCTCCAAACGGAAAAACAGAGCAGGAAGCCAGATCCAAAAGGGGAGGGGGATGGATGGTGGTCGCAGCGCCCCAAAAATGGACGTTCAGGTAAACCAACATCCGTTTTCCTGAGCGCTGCTCCCACCATCTATAGCTGGGAAATACCCAAGCTTAAACCCCAAGGGTGGGAGGCTGACTGCCCCCAGCATCCCTGTCAATAAGAACACTCTGTAGAACACGTCGGCCAAACGAGGCCTCCGCAGAGTTCAAAGAACATCTGCAGAATATTCAGTAGCTGCCATGATTTTGTTTATGTCCTGATGCAGCCTGGTATCATCAGGAGGAAGCCTCTCTTGCAGTTGTCTCAGCCAGATGAGGGACGCCCGATTGAAAAAGGACGTGGCTGTTGCTGTTCTAATCGCCCAAGCAATCACTTGGTGCAATTTACGGAAGGCCAATTCCGCCCGTTTGTCCTCCGCCTTGAGGCCATCCAACGAATCCATGGCGATCACTGATGTAGAAGCCAGAGCAGCAACAGGTTGATCCACCAAAGGGAGCGTCAGATGGTCCTCCAGTTCGGGGGCAGAACAGTAGAGCTTCTTATCCTGGCTGCTGGGTGTAATCAGGGAGCCAGGCTGGCCCCAGGGAGTCTATATTACATCAGAGAAAAGCTGAGGGCAGGGAATGAAGTCCTTATCCGGCTTCAAGACTTTGAAAAGGGCATCGTGGGGCCCCACTGATACCTGCGAGGTCTGCGGTGCTTCACCGGGTACCCCCATATTGGTCGTCAAACAAGCTTTATGCAGGAGTGACTTGAACAAGGTAGGGCGGAACAACCCTGTAAAGGACGGGGAGTCAGGTAAAAGGCCCTCGTCCTCCAAGAATTCCAGATCCTCCTGGCGGTCCTCAGCCTGATCCGAATCCTCAGACGAATCCGCTTGCTCGTGGGAAGCTTGCAGATGAGACAACTGCACGTGCGACCCTTGCCCGGCCAGGGCTTGAAGAGGAATCTGTGCAGCCTGCTGTAACCCAGCCACCAGCAGAGAAGACAGAAGAAAACACAGCCTGTAGATCTAGCTGAGGGACAGGCAGTGACCCCTCTGGAGTGCGGAGGCCCGCAGCCGTCGGGGTGAAAGTGGCGGTCGGCAAGGGGCGTTGTGAGGTGAGGGAGCCAACCTCCAACACATCAGGTAATGAGACGGACACATCCTTAGATAGTAGCAATGGGTGTCTGGAGGTAGCAGGTAGCAGGTTCTTTGATTGGTGGGACTACAATCGGCAGCCTCTGAAGTAGGGCAGACAGACTGCGCAGGGGCAGTGTCCAAGCCCATGGAAGATGCTGCTGCCTTCTGCGTGTTGGCGCATTGACGCTCCAGGGCCTTGTGTCACCTCAATGCGTCTTTATCTAGGGCCGGTGTCACCTTCGCTTTGTGGGACTTGCAGCTGGAGTGATCCGACCGCTGCCTGGAAGCCTTTTTGGAGCTGCTGACATACTTGCGAGGCGGACTTGTCTCAAGCTCCAAATCGGAGGGGAGGCGAGAGTCCGCCATGATTGTGGATCTTCAGCTGGCCAATCAGACGAAATAGGCGATGTAAGAAAATCCCCTACTGAAGGCCCGAGGGTCCTTCAACGGGTGGCTGCCAGAAATAGAAAGATCCAATTGGCCACTCCCAGGGGAACCAGCGCAATTGGCGGCCCGAAGGTCCGTCCAATTTCAGTTGTTAACGAGCTCCAATGGTGCTGGAATGAAAAGGAGGCACAAAATGGCGGCCCGAAGGTCCATCAAAATGGCAGGCGCCGGGTGACAAGGAGACTCAAAATGGCGGCCCGAAGGTCCGCCAAATGTTGGGTGCAATGAAAGGCACCGGTAGCAGACTTAAAATGGTGGCCTAAAGGTCCGACCAAAGGCCACAACGCCCAGGTGAGACAAGAGGATTACCGGCGGCTCTAGAGAGTCACCTGATTGTCGCCACCAGTCCTATTTGCCAGAAACTAGCGCCACTGAGAACAGCTGTAGTGCAATAAGGCGATGGCGGCGGCGCTGGAGTGTCTGCGCACTAGCCGCAGCTCTGCAAGAGAAGCCAGACCAGCCCTGAAGGGAACGGAGGCCGGTGGCGGGCAAAACCCTACACGTTCTGCAATCAGCTGTAGCGCGGCAATCCGGCAATGGCAGCGGTGCTGGAAGCGCACTCGCCGCAGCCCAGCAAAAGAGGCCGGAACCGCCCCGAAGGGAACGGAGCCTGGAGGCAGTCGAAGGCGCAGAGTGCTGACGCGCAGGCGGCCAGGAGCCCCTAGCACGCCCCTTGCGCTGCAAGAGAAAACTTCCTGACTCCACCGAAGAAAAAAAGTAATCAAAAATAACACAAAGCCTAAACAGATTCAAAGAAAAAGGAAAGAAAAATCTAGAAAATAGCTCAGAGCTCAGAAAACCACTACAGTTCTTGCCAGCAACTGAGTGAAGACTGAGGCCTCATGGGATTGGGGGCATGGCTAAGCCACAGAGAGGAATTCAGCTCTCACTCAGTTGTTGTCAAGATCTGAGGAACAAACCCAGCTATGGATGGTGGGACCAGCTCTCAGGAAAACAAACTACTTTCCTCATTTCAAAGGCCAGTTCCCCAGCAAGCAGGGTGGATAAAAATCGATGATTTTTTTTAAAAAAAAATAAAAAACGGACCTTTTTTATTTAAATCAGATTTTTAAAAAATTATTTTAATAAAATGCTTTTGGAGTAAAAATCTATCTAAATATAGTTTTCTCTTTTTTATATAACTTTTATTCAACATTTTTAACCTTTACACTACAATTACACTATTACAGCTTTCCGTTATCGGAATTTTTTCTTAATTTCAACTTATCTACAGGCCTATTATTTTATACATATACATTCTTAATTCATAGTTACGTTTGTATAATATATATAATATTTACATGTCTACTACACTAAAAATCTAAAATATACATTTTTTCCATTTATTATTTTTCCTATATATTCACTATACATTAATTTTAGACTTTTCAAGCCAATTATGCTATCTATTCCACATTTCATAATACACTGTTTCCTCTCTGTCCCTTAATTCCATTGTTAAAATCGTTATTCATTGTTAAAAGTTGTTTAAAAAGTGCGTATTCTAGCACTTTTTAAAATAATCATTGCATTTGATGGAACATGATCAAATGTTCCTCATCTCCTCCTCTTTATGGCAGCCTTGAAAGGCTGACAGAGTTTTCTTGCTTCCAATTTTGGGTGAATGTGATTATATGGAGCATGATGCGGTAATTATATGGAGCATGATGTATTGGATTTCTTTGCTTATATTATCTTTTACTATACCCAAAAGAAATAACTCTGGCTTCATATCAATTTTTTGTTCAATAATTTCCTCCAACCATTTTTTGATTTTTGTCCGATATTCCCTGGCTTTGGGACATGTCCACCACATGTGGTAGTAGGTCCCTTGTGGGTGGTTACATTTCCAGGAGTTTGGTGGTCTATTGGGAAACATTTTGGCCAATCTCACTGGGGGTAAATGCCATCTATAAAACATTTTGTAAATGTTCTCCTTGTATGCGGCCAACTGTCATTTTATAATTTCCCCCCATAATTTTTCCCAATCCCCAATTCAATATTATACCCAAAATTTTTAGCCCAAATTATCATTGTTTCTTTCAGTTTCTTCTTCCATTTTGAATTTAAGAAGGCAATTATATGTTTTGATAATTATTTTTTCATCAGTCCGTTAATATTTTGTCCAATTCTTGTTGCTCATTTTGAAACCCATTTGTTCTGAATCTTTTTTATATCTTGTTTGAATCTGTAGGTATGGCCACCAGTCTATTTTAAATCCCTGTGTTTTTTAGATCCTTATTTGATTTGAGTTTCTCTTGTCCATCTAATAACTCTTTATAAATTATTGTCCTGTTTAGATCAATTAGATTAGAGTAAATCATTGCTTCCATGGTTGATATCCACCTAGGAATTTTTATATAGAAATTTCTTTTAATTTTCAGCCAAATCTCTAATAATTTCACCTGGTGTCTCTGAAAATATGTATGAGCTTTATTCTTCCGCTCCCAAATAAAGGCATGCCATCCCCACTGTAAATCATGTCCTTCTATCGTTAATATTCTTCTATTTTTTAGAATTATCCACTCTTTAAACCATGCTACAGCTGCCGCCTGATAATAAAAGTTCCCTGTCCGGGAGACCAAAGCCTTTAATTCTGGAATCCTATAGGAGTTTTAATTTAATTCTAGCTTTTTTCCCCAGCCAAATAAATTTTAGAGTTATTTTATTTAATTCTTCAAAAAACTTTTCCCCTAATTTTATAGATACAGTCTGGAATAGATATAGAATTTTTGGTAAAATATTCATTTTTATGGTCGCAATTCTTCCGACCAGGGATATTTGTAGTTTCGCCGAATTCTTCAAGTTCTTTTGAATTTGATGTAATTTTGAATAATTATCTTCTTTTATGGAGGAATTTTTTTGCTGTCAGCTAGATTCCAAGATGGTTTATTTTTTTCACTACTTGAATTTCCAATATCCTCTCTAATTCCTTATTTTGGCCTTGTGTAAGATTTTTGGTTATTATCTTCATTGTGTTTTTATTTATTTTTAAACCAGCAATCTTTACAAATTTCTCTATTTCCTGAATTATTTCTCCTGTTTCAAGGGGATCTTCTATTATGAAATCCATGTCATCTGCGAATGCCTGTGTTTTGTACTCTTCTTTTTTGATTTTTAACCCTTTTATTTCTTGATTTTCCCTAATCTGTGTCAGCAATACTTCTAACGAGAGGATAAATAAAAGAGGGGATAGTGGGCATCCTTGCCTAACCCCTTTGTTTATGGTGACTTTCTCTGTTAGTCTCAGTTTACCATTATTTTCGCTGTTTGATTTGAATATATTGTCTTGATCGTTCTAATAAATTTTTCTCTGAATTTCATAGTGGTTAATTGTGTGGTTAGAAATTGCCAATTTAAATTATCGAAAGCCTTTTGCACATCCACAATTACTAGTGCTAATTGTTTTTCAGGATGGGCTTCATAGTACTCTAATACATTTATTATGATTCTTGTGTTATTTCTTATTTGTCTCTTAGGTAAAAATCCATTTTGGTCCAAATGAATAATCTTAATATTTTTTTTTAGTGTTTCCGCTATAATCATCACAAAAATTTTATAGTCGGCATTCAGCAGCGAGATTGGCCTATAATTTCTAATAAATTGATTATTTGTATCTTCTTTGGAATTAGTATTATGAATGCCTCGGTCCATGAGTTTGGCATTGTAGCTCCTTCTAATACTTCATTATACCATTAGTTTCCTCCAATAATTCTTGAAACTTTATATATATTTTTATATGGTCCTGGTATTTTATTGTTTTTTTGTTTCTTAATTGTCTCCTTCATCTCTATTGAAGTTATTTTATCATTTAACATTTCTCTAGCTTCCTCTGATAAGTTAAGCAGGTTCCTCTCTTGTATGTACTTTTTAATATCTTCTTCTCTTTTACGGGAGACAAGTTGTTTAGGCCGGCATTGGACCCTTGCTGGTTGTGACAAAGGACAAGTGTAAGATTCTACCTACCTCTCAGTGAAGGGGCGATTTCTGCTACTCTCCATTTTTCCACAGGCCTCCTTTTTGGGGCTCCAATTGGGGTGCTGGAACCTCCCGTTCGCAGGGGTCTTTCAGGCCTAGACAGTGGGGACTCCAGGACAGGCTACCTCGAGGTAGAACCTTCCCAAGCAAACAGCCCTTTTGAGAGGGAGGAAGTCATTCGTTCCAACGCCACAGATAACTGCATGTCCGACCTTCCCATCGGGGGCAGGCTAGCTCTCTTTGCTGACCGATGGGATAAACTCACGTCGGACGTCTAGGTCAGGGATACTGTAAGATCTGGTCTATCCCATGAATTCATCTCCACCCCCACCCCCACATGGTTCTTTATCCACTGCCCTGTATCTAAAGATAGAAACAAAAAGGTACTCATGGATTTGACTGTGCAACACCTACTGGACATTAGATGCTATCCAGAAGGTGCCGGAGGATCAGGCAGGGCAGGGGTTCTACTCTCTTATTTCTCATTCCTAAGTCCTCAGGTGGGTGAAGACCTATTCTGGATCTTAAAAGGCTAAACTGATACATTGTGTCCAAATGGTTCAAATTGCAGTCTCTTCAATCTATTCTTGGTGTCAGGAAGGGCGACTTGCTCACATTTATTGACCTCACTGAGGCATATTTGCACATTCCGTTTTTTTCTCCGCATCGGAGATTTCTTAGATTTTATTATGCCGGTACTATCAGTATCGAGCTTTACTCTTTGGGCTTTCATTTGTGCCCCGTACCTTTACCAAGGTATTAGCCGCTTTGGCAGCCCACCTCAGGGCCATACCTGTCCGTGTCCAATGTTACTTGGTTGATATTTTAATTCAGTCCTCTTCTCGGCAATTTTCCATAGAGAATCTCCAAGTAACTATTCAGTGCCTCAAACATCACGGCTTCTCTATTAACATGGAGAAAAGCCACTTGATCCCTTTGACCTGCTTACTCCATCTTGGGGCAGTGATAGATTCGCTGGAGGGCAAGGTATACTTGTCCCGGGAGCGACAGGCCAGCCTCAAGGACCTAGCTGGTAGGGTTCAGAAGGACCATACAGTATCCTTGGCCCTGCTGTTGCAGCTCCAAGACAAAATGATGTCGGCCATTCACATCACCCTGTGGGCACACCTTCATTCAAGAGACCTTCAATGGTTTCTTTTGCCTTTTCAGAAGGCGGGCAGAGGCAATTTGCCAGCCAGGGTCCAGGTTCTCCTCAGCGTCAGCAGATCTCTCAACTGATGGAGGTCATCAGCCATCTCCAAGGGGCGGCTATTCCATGAGCCTCATCGTCTGGTGCTGACAACGGATGCCAGCCTCTTGATTGGGGGGGGGGGGCGCATCTCCAGTCACAGGTGGCTCAGGGCAGGTGATCGGGCCGTGATCTACAGCGAAACAACAATTGGCTGGAACTGCGAGCAGTTTCTCTAGCCTTCCTGAACTTTCAACAGTTGGTCACCGGCAAATATGTGTTGGTGCTAAGTGACAATGTGGCCACTAAGGCGCATATAAACTGCCAGGGGGGCACCAGATCCACTACTCTAATGTTGACTAAGCCTCTGGACAGAGCATCATCTGTGCTCCTTGACAGTGGAGCACATCTCTGGGGTGTCCAACATGCAGGCACACTGGCTCAGCTGGATAGTCATCAATCACGTGGAGTGGAGCCTACACCCGTCCCTCTTCCGGGAACAGATGGACCACTTCGATATTCCGGAGGTGGACTTGTTTGCTACCCCAGAGAATTCGCAGCTCCCCCAGATTTATACCAGATTTCCAGCTCCAAGGGCGGAGGGAATAGACGCTCTCTGCAGCCCATAGCCACAGGAACTCCTTTACGCGTTCCCCCCTCTTCCCCTCCTTCCGAGGGTGGTGCGGAGGTCCTGCTTCTTGCACCTCATTGGCCCAGGAGGGCTTGGTTCACAGACCTCAAGACCTTGTCGGTGGCCCCACCCTGGAGAATCCCTCAAGGCGTAGCATCGCTCAGCCAGGGGGTGTTGGTCTACCCAGATCCAGTGGCTCCAATTGACTGCCTGGCGCTTAAGTGGCATGCTGAGTGGGGACGTCTTCTCCTCCAGGGTTATCAGAACTATTCAGGCTTCTCGGAGGCCTTCCATGGAGCATATTTATTCTGCCACTTGGTGGGCTTTTTGTACTTGGTGTGAATGTGCAGGTATCTCTCCCCTCATGGCCTCGATAGCCCAAAACCTGGCATTTCTCCAGGACAGACTGGATAGTGGGCTATTGCTAACACCATTCAGAGGCAAGTGCTGGCTTTGTCATCTGTCCTAACTTGTGAGTCCCTTACTTCTCTATCTCAGCATCCCACCATACGGAGATTCCTGAAGGGTGCTACTAATGTCCCCCTGTGGCAGTGGTGAAATCTAAATTTCTTTCCTACTGGTTCTGTGGGTGTGGCTTCGTGGGGGGTCATGTGACTGGGTGGGCATGGCTATGTAACCATGTGACTGGGGGATCAAAAGACAGAAACTTACTAAGAATGTCCTGCTGGAGCAGGGTTGGACTAGATGACTTCCAGGTCCCTTCCAGCCCTGGATTATCCTCTGAAGCTGCATCTAGTGCCAGATTTGTAGTCTGTCCTTCCTTCCTTCCTTCCTTCCTTCCTTCCTTCCTTCCTTCCCTCCCTCCCTCCCTCCCTCCTTTCTCTCTCTCTCTTTCAAAAATGCACCCCCCTTTTTTTGGCCTACACCCCCCCATTTTTGGCCTAGCAGGCTTCTGGGAAGCCTGCTGGGAACAAAAACACACCCCACCCCACCCCCTTTTTAAAAAGGTTCCGATGATTGTGTGCCACAGCTGTGATCCTCGGAGCCTTTTTTTAACCTTTTAAAAGCGTTTTTTTACTACCAGCTCGGGCAAATAGCCAGTAAAAAAATGCTGTAAAAAAAGAAAAAAAAAGCTCCGATGATCGCGGCACAGTGGTCAGTCTGGTCCCCTTAGACAGGGAAATCTTTTCTTCTGACACGTCAAGTCTGTTCTTCATCTTCGCCAAAAGCTGGAGACCCTAGCAACAAGGGCGGGACTTACAACTTTGACAGACTCAATTCTTCAACTGAAAAGATGAGTGCAACCCATTCCTGGCTGCTGTCTCCACCCAACGAGAAGGTGTGTTTCAGGCAAGACCAACGCCCCTTCTGTAGTGTTGTTTGTTCTTTCATGTTCTCCTTGAAGAAAATATTTAATTCCTTTTCCATTGTTTGTACGTATGGTTTTTCTTTTACAATTATCTGATTTAGGGTCCATCTCATTTTTTTTCTCTGACCTTTCCATTTTACTGTTATTGGGTTATGATCTGCCCAGGTATTTGGCGAGATCTCTATATCCTCTAAATTATTAAACAGTTCTGGATTCATCCATGCCATGTCTATTCGAGACTACGAACTGTGGGGGTGGGAAAACAACGTATATTGTTTTTTCTCTGGATTTAACTGCCTCCACTCATCTCTTAAGTTTAATGCTTGCACCATTTCAAAAAATATACCCAGTAGTTTTCGTCTTTTCTGTTTATTTTTCTTTGAACTCCTGTAATCACTTTTATTGTCTACCACTGCATTGAAGTCACCTATTATGCAGACGTTTTCACAATCTAATTCAGCTATTTTCCTGAGTAGTTTATTATAAAAATTTTTCTGGTTTGTATTTGGTGTGTAGATTGTCACTAAAAGAATTTGTTTTTAATTTGTTGTTATTTCCGTCATCAAGATTCTACCCTATCACTAAATATTTTTCTCGACTTTAACCAGTCTTTTATATATACTGCAATCTCTCTTTTCTTTTTCTTTGCTAATGCCAGATACAATTTTCCTAATTTGGGACATTTTAAAAAATTACCATGTTTTTCTTTAATGTGGACCTCCTGCAGACAGATATCCATATTTTCTCTTTTGAATCTTATAATGTTTGTTTTCGTTTAGCAGGTGAATTGATGTCATTGATGTTTAAAGATAGCATCCTTATTTCGTCTTCCATCCTGTTATTTATATGTAAGTTTTGGTTCTTTCCTTGTTCTTGTCTCAGTTTTTGCTCTTGTTCTAGCTCCTTCTTTCTCCTGCCGTTCTATTTCCCTCCATTTTCCCATGTCTTGTTCCACAATTTTTTCCTTGATATCTGTTCCTCCTGGCTTTTGTTTTCTGCTTCCTCTCTGCTATCTTGTTCATCCTCCCCACTTATCTAATGGTCGTAAAATTCTGGTGCTTTTTCCAAGGAGTCTATATGAAATTTCTTTTCTTGCCATGGTCATCCCTTGGGGATGAGCCATCAAAACATGACTTTGTATTTTAGCAGTTGGGTGGATAGAAAATAATTTCATCGTTGTTCCCTTATTCTTCTTGGTATCTGTTTTAACGCTATAATATCTTTTCCTTTGTAAACCAGAGGATCCTCTCTTGTTCTACTATAGACTTCATCTCTAATTTTCTTTCTTACAAACTTTACGTGCACCTCTCTAGGGAGTTTGTGTCTACGTGCATAATTTGTGTGTATCCTATAGACTTCATGTATCTCGTTTTTGACTTGTTATATTTTTTTGCAGGGGTTCCGCAAATTCTGCCATCAATTTTGGAAACTCTTCCTCCTTGCTTTCTACTATATTTTGGAATCGAAGATAGAACATTGATTTTTCCATCTCTGTTTAGTATGGCCTCTTCTAACTCTCTCTTTGCTGCCACCATTCTACTTTCTGTTATATCTAGTTTTTTCCCCACTTGTTCCATTTTGGCCTCTACCGTTCTTATCTTCTGTTCATTTTTTGTTATCATTTCTTGCATTGTGCCAATTCTGCTGTCTAACTTGCGAATCTCTCCTATCTCTTTTCCCATATCATTTTTGATGTCTTCATGATTTTTTGACAATACTTCCTGAATCTTCATCGTCTCCTGTATTGCCATCAAAGTTGATTGCATACTCTGCAAATTCACAATGGAACCTGATTTCTCGCTTCCCAACATGCTTTCCACTGAACGTGGTCTTGAGAGGGATGCTACTATTGAGGTTGCTTCCCCCTGCCTATTTTTGTAACTGTAGTGGCCGTACTCGTCATCTTGATATTTTAAAAAAACTTTTTCCACAGTACCATATATCCTCTCCTATTCGTCTCTTCCCTTCTTTTAGCCTCTCTCCTGATTCCTTGAAATTCCTTCCCAAATAGATGCTATAATACCCCTCCCAGTTTCACTCCCTATCTAGCGATCTATCTAGCAATCTAGTTCTACTTTTTCAATATCATTAACATTCAATACTTCACCAGTCAACAAAATACCTCTAAGATTCCTCTATAATACTTAATTAATTTGACTTAATAATTCAATTACTTAAATAATTTGTTAAGTAATTGATAGTTATTTAATGAATTCCTTCTTTCTTTAGTCAAACGGGCTATCATCTAATACATACATACATACACACATACACAAACACATATATGTATGTTATATTATGCTATATATCTCTATTCCTTAAAGTACTGTACTATCTTTAGTATATTTAATATTTAGTATATTTAAACAGTAGCATTCAAAAAAAATGTGTACATTCAGCAATATCAAGCAATCGTTATAGTATACTTATCGTTAAATACATGAATATCAATTATCTATAAAATAAATAAATATATAGGTATATGTACAAATATAGATAGAAATAGAAATATATGAATATGTATATAAACATGTCACGTTGGTACACCAATAAATCTTGCTAGTAGATGAAATAAAAAGCCTGTTCGATCTGACAAGAATTTTTTTAAAATAGGTATTTGATTCCTTTACTCAATTTGACTCTTTAAGAGAAAGTTCTGAAAATTCTTCTAGGACTCTTATTTTAAATAATTACTATGTCCACTATATCAAGGTTTATTTCACTTATGTTTGTTTCTAGGTTTACTGTTAGTAAATATATTCCGTTTTCAATTTATATCTTGTTTAAAAGTCTCTTCTGAAATTTCTGGAATATACAGTCACAACAGTAAAGGTCCACCACTGTTAACACCGTTTTTTTGTTCTTCCAATATTACTGTCTCTTTAAGTAGCTTTCTCTTTAATTCCAAGATGTCTCCCTTCTATTTCACCCAGTCACTGTTGATGTCAACTTGCAAAGCTTTCAAGTTGCCATGAGCAGGAGGGAGGGAGAACTCATGGAGCTGATTGATTTCCCTAACTGAAACTACATTCCACAGTAATCAGTAGGAGAGTGTTGGGTTTCACAGCCAGGAAAAGTGGTTAATTGGAGAATGTGATTTATGACACGGCCAGGAAGGATGGGAGAGATAGGGTCATAGGGGAACATAAAACTACGTGGGATTAGTCCTAACTGCATCCGAATATTGCCAAAATGGTGCTCCTAATAAATGACTATTTCTTTTGAAGTTTGGCTTGTGGTGCATGAATTAATTAGGGCATCTTTCGGAAACTTCACATTTGATTCTCCAGCCAGAGTTCTTTTTCCACACCATGTATTTTCTCACAATTTTAATCCAAATTTATCATCAAACATTAAGCTCTTTAAAGTGTGCCACTATTCTTTCGTACACACCTTCCACATGATCTGTCCTTTTCAATAACTTTCATTGTCTTGTCTCCGCTCCCACTGCTATATCACCGCTTTCCCACCATCTAGGAGACTCACTCGACAGCTGATATAATCCGTATTACACCAAATCGCTGAGAGTCTTTCCAGTATCGATCTCCTTTTCACTCCTTTTCACTGATACTTCACGCTGTTTTACCTCTTTTCTCTTCCTATTCCATTCGAATAGTCAGGTTGTCACACCTCCGGATCTGCCATAAAGGCCGATTTCTTTCGCGTCTGATCTGAGGGCATCCTCTTGTTGTTGCAGGAGATCGCCTCTCTTTCCGCCAACTCCAAGGATTCCCCTCTACACCGTTGCTCCCTCCAAGATCCAACTTTGCCCTGGGGGCCTCAGAAACAAAAAATCGGACAAACTAAACGAAGCCCCATTTAGTTTGCTCTGCGCTGGCGTGACGTCACCACCAAAAGTATCTTATAATATAGTTTTCTATTTAAAATACAATAATGATTTAGTTTATTCAGCATGAAATGGAGCTTAATTATGTAGCATGGCACTTTATATTCTGCAATACTAGGACTGTCGGAGAGTCAACAGCGGGTCAGAGGAGGAGCTGCTGGACAGAGATGACAGTTACTCTTTAAAAATTATGATTTAAATCGAGTTGATTTAAATCAAGGCTTTTTACTAGTGATTTAAATCGAGTTGATTTAAATCAAATCCACCCTGCCAGCAAGTATGCCGAAGATTCAGTTTCATCCGTCCAAACCAAATGCGGAGAAAGAAATAGCAGTTCACAGAAGGGCAAATCCCCTGATCTGCAACTACTAATGGACTTGGCTTGCAAGCAAGAACATTTTCTTAAGGAAGAATGTTCAATATCTCATAGATTCTGGAAGAATGGAGATTCTTCATCAAATGCAGAATCTGAAGGCAACCTCACAGTAACAAGAGCAGTGACATGCAAGCCTCAAAGCCAAGTCACTGTACAGATACCTTCTGACATGACTTGGGTCCCGTTGCCACAGAATGGTGCTGGATATGTATCAAAGGACCTCAGCAAGCCTAAGGGGAAGTTAGCAATGGGATGTTATATTCCGGACTTAGATCACTGTCAAGTTCCCAGAGGCCTCATTGGAAACTGCAGTGGCACCACCTCAGTGACAACCATATCAGCAAAAAAGCGATGACAGCTCACCTAAGGCTACCACCTCAGAACTCAAATAGTGGTATCTGTTCATACCAGGCTGGGAGTATCATGGCACAACATACAACTTTATATAATGCTGTTGCTCTCTTGCCTCATTTAGTGGCCAGAGAGACAAATATGTCCCAACTATATTGTTTGAAGCTGACTCCACCCATTTACTCATCAGCCCGCACTCTCAAACTAAGTGCACGCTGGGAAGCTAGACTCCATTTCCATTAACATTTGGAGAATGCAGAAGCACAAGGAAGCAGCCATCTTAATCTGTGGCACATGGTCATCCAAGGACAAACCCACATCTCACACACAGAGCATCGCTAGTAAGATTCAAACTGCTTGTATTTATTAATTGTTATGTTCAGCAGTAACTTAATACTGTCTATCTTATATTTGATTTTCACTATATGTATCCCTATTTTCTTCAGTTTCACCATATCCTGTTCTCTCAATAAAGCATTCAGGTCTACGCACATGGTCCGTTTTATTGGAGGATAGATGAGTTTAGCTGCATGTCATGTTGCACACAGACTAATGTGTAGTGGGGACAGAAAAATTAACTTACATAGAAATATTAACTGTAAAAAACTACATACGTGGAATAAGGAGACAAAGGGATAATTCATTATTACTACACTACATATAACATAACTATGCAGGAGGGAGATTATTTTTCATATTTTTTTATCTTTAGAAACCATGTATTTGAATTTGAATATTTACTTTACAAAATATTTACCTTACAAAAGTGATTTAAGCTGCCAAATCTTAATTAATCCCTGAATTTCTTCAGTCAGCATGACTGAGTAAAATTTTGGAAATATTTTAAGAGATTTCTGAGGAATTATATGGTAACAGGAAGAGCATATGCTAGTTCTTTGAGCAGGCTGAATCATTACTGAGCACAATATTAATTCAGAATACCAAGAAAGAATACCCACTGCAAAATTACAACCTCCAGATTAGAGCAATAGTATCATGGGGAGGGGAATATTACCATATCTCCATTCCAAAACCACCAATGTTAATGCCCAATGAGATAAATATTTTTCTGTAAAGACCAGAATAAGTTCTAGTCTAGAGCTGCTGCTGCCGCTACTATGCTAAAAGAATCTACACTGATTCTTCTGAAAATTGAAATGGAAGTTATGTGGCTTAACTTTATATACCTTCTTCATGCCCCCAATATTGAGGCCAGTGAAAATTGTAAATGTTATTAGTAAATTACCTACCTAACACCAGTTTAAGAATTGATTGGCTAGAGCTAGATCAAAAGCAAGTGTGATCCAGAACAAGTTGATCCACAATAGCTCAATTCACTACAGCATCATGCTAAATCATGTGCCAGAATATTTCTCTTTTTCTGGATATACTTCAGAGATTTAATTCAATCTCCAAGGGGAAACTATGAAATTAATTCATAGATTCACACCAAATTTATCAGACCAATTATGGTGATCTACAAAAAACTAGATATTTGCAGGTGAGATGTATAGTACTTAGATCTTTCAAGCACAATTCCACTGAAGTGGAGTTAAGAAGAATATATTCAGACATCTTCTCTATTTAATCTTAAATATCAAATGGATGCATACCTTATCAAATATAAATGTAATCCTCAAACATTCTACAATACTATTTTAATATCAATTTTAGTATCAATTTCTAGAAATCAGGGGTGTCAAACTGGTGGCCTGCGGGCCAGATGCGTCATGCACAGACCATGCCCACCCCGGCTCTGCAAAGGCAAAAAAGTCACAATACGTCATGTGATGCAATTGAGTTTGACACCTGTGCTCTAGATAGATGATGCTCATCCTTTCCTCTCTATAGGAAATCTTCGGTGGAGCCTACATATTTAAGGCATCAATTGTAGTGAGGAAATAATAGAAATTACAAAATAATAAGCTGTTTTCCATTTGTGCTAAATTAACAGTAAACAGAATGAGAAAATTAAGTTATTTAATCGTAGAAAAATTATCTACCAATGTGTGGAATGAAGAAATAAAACCAACTCATCTAATGCACAGAAATTTCAATGCTAGATTTTCCAATCATTATGGAAATAACTACAATCCATTGTTTGCAATGTAGGGCCAAATTGTTATACCTCACATTTTGCAAGGTGTGGATTTGTGCCTATAAAAAAGTATAAGACTCATTATACTTAATGAGTATAAGATAATTCAGTCCAAGTTTTTTAAAAACTGTGCTCTCTTGTTTAACCTCAGTGCAATCCTGAGGTTAGAATTCAGCGATATATCAACAAACATTCATGAAGATCACTGGACGGAAATGTGAATTAAAGTAAGTTTATTCATCTAATTATCACGAATAAGTTTTGATTCCCCATGTTTTCTCTATCCGGTTACTATATATACGAATGAGAAAGTTATAGATGGAGAAAAGAATTGGAAATAGAATCACAGACCCCACTAATCACTCACATTAACCTCAGCCAATCGGAGCTACAAATAACGATTTTGAGAAAAAGAAACTCAAGGCAGTTATTATTCCACCGAGTTCTTAATCTCCAAAGGCTAATTCAGTTAGGAGTCGCATAGGTTCCAAGTTTGATGAAGCTGCTGGAAGTAATTTTAGCCCAATGAACAGGCAGCAGAGCAAATACGAATTGCTTCGTCAATCAGCGCTCTGTCTTCTCTCGCCACCCGCCTCTTCCGACATGGTGAGCGCTAAGGCGCCCAGCCACCCCTTGCCTGCACCTTGTAGTAAAACGCCGCTTCTTGGTATTTCCCTTCTTGGTCTTTCTGAACGGCCAACTGCGCGAACTTCACCGCGTCTTGTTCCTGCGCTGCACCGTCCATGGCAGAGGAAAAGCCGTGCGGCCCAGGGACCCCCTCGCTTCAGCAGCCCAAACACCCGCCAGTTACTTTCGGTCTCAGCTTCCTGCTCGCTGACGTCAGGGCAATCCCTGTAGCCCCGCCCCATCCCGGAAAAGGGAAAGGCGCGTTTTTCTTGCAGGAATATTTTTTACTGTAGACGCATGCGGACTAGAGATCCCCGCCTTAATGTCTGGCACCGGAGTACAATA
>WNWU01013406.1:3171-51159 GCA_012654045.1 Ptyas mucosa | reverse complement strand
CAGCTGCCAATATCGATTCAAATTGGATTCACACCTATAATTAACTATTCCGTCTACCGAATCGTCTTTTTGTGGATAGATCTAAACTGCACATAAGTGGGCGACCATTAGATAGAGTCTGGGAGCTCCAGTTTCCTGCATGTCTTCTGACGGTGGCCTATATATCTTTGCTCCAATTTATGAACTTCCCGCCCCACCCCCCACCCCCAAGAGGCGCAGGCGCAATCGGCTTGGACTTTCAGATCTAAATCTCCATGATCCCCGGAGATATTAACTACCCTGCAACCAGTTTACTTGTTACTTATATCGCTATTCATCCCTGCCCAAATTCTCTGCCCGATTCTATAATGACGTGTCTTTTTGATTTCCAAAGCATCTCATTATAAAACCTTTTGCATGTATGTGTGTTGTTGCGTAATGTTTTGTATTATTTTGTTTTTATTCTCTGGGCTGCAAATTGGTGTCTTTTTTATTTTTAATTTGATTTATATGCCGCCCTTCTCCGGAGACTCAGGGCGGCTTACAATGCGCTAAGCAATAGCCTTCATACTTTTGTATATTTATACAAAGTCAGCTTATTGCCCCCACAATCTGGGTCCTCAATTTACCTACCTTAGAAAGGATGGGAGGCTGAGTCAACCTTGAGCCTTGGTGAGATTCGAACCTGCAATAATTGCAGGCAGCTGATGTTAATAACAGGGCTTTAGACCACTGTACTATCCAAGGCTCTTAGTGACTATCCGGCTATAAACAGAAAAATATAACCACCACAAAGAATCCTGATATAGCGAAAAGACCCACAAATTGTGAGTGTTAAATCCTCATAGTTACGACCCCATTGCCCAGGCTCTGTTGCCGGGCTACGTTGATTACAATGTTGATTGGTTCTGAGGCAAGCAGCGAAAGTGGAGAGAAATCGCTGCTTACCCATTGGTTCGCGTAGTTCTATTTAAGCGGCTGTCAGTCGCTGAGTTGTTGTTACTGGAGTCTTTGCGAGTACTGTTAATAAATGTTAGTTGAGAGCAACCAAGCCTCCCGAGTCTTTCTGACCACTGGACACTTCATCGTGGCGACGAAGGTGGGATCAGACGGAGGTGACGGTTGCTGATTCCTGACAGAACTGTTGAGGTGAACGGAGCCAGCCAATGGCGGGAGTCTTCCGTCATTTACTCCGTTCGAGCCAGCCTCGGAAACCTGGGACGATTACCTCGAGAGATTCGAGTGCTTCCTACAAGCTAATGATCTGGCTGAGGTGTCGAGTGCCTGTAAGAGGGGTTATTTCCTCAGCGCGTGCGGCCATGAAATCTTTGGGACGGCCAGGGCCCTGGCCGCTCCTCAACCAGTGAAAGCGGTGCCTTGGGAGGCCTTACTAGATAAGCTAAAACACCATTACTCCCCCGCCCCTTCAAAGATCGCACGGCGGCACGCATTTCATCAGAGGTCTCAGAAGGGGAGTCAATTAACACATATATGTCTGCTTTGAGGACGGCCGCGTTGCATTGTGAGTTTCGGGAGCTCGACAATATGCTCCTGGATCAGTTGGTGTGCAGGGTGCGTAATCTAAATTGCAGGACAGACTGCTGGCCCGTTCCGATCTGACCCTTTCCGTCGCTTTGGATGAGGCGCGGGCGGCCGAGATGTCCGCCAAGTCTTCTGCAGAGATCCAGCAGTTCCAGTCTGGAACTGGAGGCCTGTCATCAAGCCACCCATCCATCCACTACGGGGAGGCGGAACCCGAAGGCATCTCTGACGGGGACGAGGAAGTGAGCCGGCTCAAGACGTTCCAGAGGAAGAAGCGAGCGGTGGCTGTCAAGAATCCTAAGAATTGCTGCCTGGGTTGCGGTGGCACTCACAGCCGCGCTGAGTGCCGGTTCAAGTCAGTCTTTTGCCGGCGTTGCGGAAAACAAGGGCACCTATCCAGAGTCTGCCGATCTAGCTTTCCGAGTTCGGTCGACGCGGGAGAGCCTGGGCCCAAACGACTAAAGACACGACATCCTGGCCGCCGAGAGTACGAAGGGGAGAGCTTCACAAGATCTCTTGATGCGGAAGTGGTGGCAGTCGCCATAAGCCATGCCTCCACCCCATTTTCTGACAGTAAGATCCATCTGACCATTCTTCTGGAGGGAGCCCCTTGTCAGATGGAAGTGGACACGGGCTCCTCCAGGTCCTTAATTGCCTGGGCCTGAGCCACTTTCCAAGTTTCCCCAACGGAGGTTGAAACCATGTCCCGTGCTGTTGAAAGACTATCAGGGAAACGCTGTACCGACCATGGGTTGTAGGTCGTTCCAAGTGGTTTATGGGTCATTCTCCGGCCACCTGCCCCTGATCGTAGTGCAGGACAGTCTCCCATCCTTACTGGGGTTGGATTGGTTTGCGTCCCTACACCTCGGACTCTCGGGCATCCACGCTACCGTGGCGGATGCCACTGCTGTCATTATGCAAGAATTTGCTGATGTCTTCGATGGCCGCCTTGGCACATACCGGGGCAGCCCCATTTCGTTCAATATAGACCCCCAGGTGGCACCCATATGGCTGAAACCACGAAGGGTGCCCCTTGCCCTACGGCTCAGGGTAGATAGGGAACTCGATAAGCTGATTGCCCAGGGTGTCCTCCAGCCGGTTGACCATTCTAATTGGGAGACCCCAATAGTCCTCCCCCTAAAACAGGATGGCTCAATTAGAATTTGCACTGATTACAAAGTGACCCTAAATAGGGCGCTCCAGGCCAACCATTACCCAGTGCCAGTTGTGCAGCACTTACTACATTCCCTGGGCCGAGGTAGGATTTTTACCAAGCTGGACCTAGCCCAGGCTTATCAACAACTCTCTGTTGATGAAGCCACATCCCTGGCTCAGACGATTACCACACACTGGGGGGCGTTCAAATGCACTTGCCTTCAATTTGGCGTCAGTGTCGCCCCGGGTATTTTTCAAAGCCTCGTGGAGCGGCTGCTCCAGGGGCTACAGGGGGTAGTACCCTATTTCGATGATATCCTGATTGCGGCCGTTGCTCAGGATGAGCTCATCGATAGGCTGAGGGCTGTCCTCACCCGCATTCGGAAGGCGGGCTTAAAACTTAAAAGAGAAAAGTGTTGCCTCGGGGTGCCCCAGGTGGAATTTCTGGGATTCCTCATTGATGCTTCTGGTATTAGACCCGCCCCGTCCAAGGTGGAAACGATTAAACATGCCCCTACCCCCAACTCCAAAGCCCAGCTGCAGGCTTTCCTGGGCCTGCTCAATTTTTACGCTATTTTTCTGCCCCATAAGGCTTCCTTAGCGGAGCCCCTTCATAGGCTGCTGGACTCAAAGTCCCCTTGATGTTGGGATAGCCGCGCCTCCGCAGCTTTCCAGGCTGTGAAGGATGTCCTCTCCTCGGACGCTGTCCTGGTGCAGTATGACGACAGGCTTCCCCTGTCCTTGACATGTGATGCCTCCCCCTATGGAGTGGGAGCAGTCTTGAGCCACATTTTGCCCGACGGCTCGGAGGCCCCGGTCACCTACTACTCCAGGACTTTGTCCTCGGCTGAGAGGAACTACAGCCAAATTGACCGCGAAGCTTTGGCTGCCGTTGCGGGAATCAAACGATTCCACGACTATGTCTACGGCAGATTTTTCTACCTTGTCACTGATCACAAACCTCTTCTTGGGTTGCTGGCCGCTGACTGGCAGACCCCCCAGATTTTGTCCCTGCGAATGTCCCGTTGGGTAGAATTTTTGGCGGCCTATTCCTACCAGCTGCGCTATAAGCCGGGAAAGGCCATCGGGCATGCTGATGCCCTTAGCCGCTGCCCGCTTCCTTCGCCTATCCTTGACCCTGCCCCCATGGCGGCCGTCCTCCTAGTGGATGACCTGCCTTCCTTAGTGACTGTGGCGGATATTCGGGCCCACTCCGCAGCGGACCTGGTACTGTCCAAGGTTCTGGACTGGGTGTGCAGGGGCTGGCCATCCTCGCAGGGTTCTATGGCAGCTGAGGAGTTTCTTCCTTACTTCCGCAGGCGCCTGGAACTCTCAGTTTTACAGGGTTGCCTCCTGTGGGGGAATCGGGTGGTCGTGCCACCTGACCTGAGACTCCAGGTTCTAACGGGTCTTCATGCGGCCCACCCGGGAGTGGTGCGCATGAAGGCCCTGGGCCGTAGCTATGTTTGGTGGCCGAAGTTTGACCAACAGGTTGAGGAGTGGGTAGCCCATTGCCGCCTATGCCAGCAATTGCGGTCTGCTCCTCCTGCAGCCCCGGTGCAAGAATGGGAGCCAGCCAGGGCACCCTGGGCAAGGGTTCACCTAGATTTAGCAGGACCCTTTAAGGGGCAGACCTTTCTGATAGCTGTTGATGCGCACTCTAAATGGGTGGAACTCGCCATTATGCTGTCCACGACCTCCACGGCTGTCATCCGCATACTGGAGGGTTGGTTTGCCACTCACAGGTTACCTGACACAATTGTCACCAATAATGGGCCGCAATTCACATCTGCCCCATTCAAGCTGTTCCTAGCCCGGTTAGGGATCCGCCATGCCCGGACAGCTCCGCTACATCCGGCCGCTAACGGGCTGGTGGAAAGAGCCATGCGCTCGGCCAAAGAGGCTTTGCGCCATTTAGGGTCCACCAACTGGCATCACAATATATACCAATACCTTCTGGCGCAGCACACAACTCCGTGCGCCGCTATAAAGCAGAGTCCCGCGGAGCTCCTCATGGGGCGGCGGCTCCGGAGGACTTTGGACCGCCTGCACCCCCACTACGCTCACGACCTGTCCCCCCGGGAAGAGTTTGCCTCCACGGGTCTTCGGTGTTGGGGACCTCGTCTACGCACTAAATTTTGATAAGGACCTACGGTGGCTGCCAGCACTAATTACTCAAATAACCGGACACTATTCTTATAGGGTCCAACTCACCGACGGAAGAGTTTGGAGACGGCATGTAAAAAAGCTGAGACGGCAAGCCGCGGAGACAGAGCCACCACCTACTGGGGAGTCCTCCTCGTCCTCGGCGGGAAACCTGCCCAAGGACCTTACTCCTACTTCCCCCTCTGTTCCACCCGTCCGGGCCAGAGAGGAAGCACCGGACGCCGTATCTGCGGTCCGCCGTCCAGCGATGAGTTCGAGTCCTCCTCCACCCAATGTTGCATCACCAGTTGCGGTGCCGGAGAATGAGGGTGGGGCTCCGCCTGAATCAGCAGCCGCGCTGGCCTTACGATGCTCTGGGCGGTGCCGTCGCCATCCTAAGTATTTGGAGGACTACGCGTGCGCAGTCCGGGTGGGAAGGAGTGTTAAATCCTCATAGTTACGACCCCATTGCCCAGGCTCTGTTGCCGGGCTACGTTGATTACAATGTTGATTGGTTCTGAGGCAAGCAGCGAAAGTGGAGGGAAATCGCTGCTTACCCATTGGTTCGCGTAGTTCTATTTAAGCGGCTGTCAGTCGCTGAGTTGTTGTTGTTACTGGAGTCTTTGCGAGTACTGTTAATAAATGTTAGTTGAGAGCAACCAAGCCTCCCGAGTCTTTCTGACCACTGGACACTTCAGTGAGAATGTTAGGATCTTGCCCCATAATTACTCAGAGTCTTGTATATATATTTTCTATTAACCTTTTATTCATATCTTATCTCTTACAGGAGGAACAGAAGAAGAGCAACAGAACACAGTGTGTGTTTGCTATATATACTAAGGAGGCATGGTTAGAAGTAAGAGGGAGTGGTAACAGTGATGACAAGGTGGGAGTTAACTATAGCAATATACAGCAGCAAATATTAGGCATTTATATACATAACAAAACCTCCTCTAAATGCTTAAGATTGATGTAAGTTTAATTTAGATCTTAGATGTAATTGCTGTTTGCTTGGTAAGGATTTCGTTAACATATCAGCTATCTGTTCTTTTGTTTCACAGTGAATAGCCCTAAGAAATCCAACATTGGAGAGTTGCCTTACATGTTTATGCTTAATATCTGTATGTCTAGATCTTTGACCAACTGAATCAGATCTAGAAATTTCGATTGCTGCTTTGTTGTCTTCATAGATAGTGATGGGATAACTTGGTTCAGACCAGATGGTGGATAATAAGTCATCGAACCATATGAGGTTATTGGAAGCTTTTGATAGGCATACAAATTCAGCCTCAGTTGTAGATGTGGCAACTAAATTCTGTTTGCCAGTGTACCAATGTACAGGACTACTGTTAAGAAAAAGGATATACCCAGAGGTGCTTTTTCTACTCTTTACATCTTCTGCCCAATCAGCATCAGCGTAGCAGGAGAGTATGGGCTTTGTTGAAGTATTTGGTTCTAGGCTTAGGTATGCGTTTGAACTGTGTTTTAAATATTTAAGAATTCTCTTTACTGCCTCCCAATGATAGACGGTGGGTTTACTAACGTACCTGGACAGAAGATTGACAGGTAATGCGATGTCCGGTCTAGTCCAATTGGATATATATAGTAAGGATCCTATTATTGACCTATATAATTTGTTGTTAGTAAAAGGTTCATCCTCGTTATGCATGTTCTTCACAAAATCAGGTTGCATGGGTGTATCACAGTACTTGGCTTCACTCATGTTACAATTTTCTATCAATTCTAAAATTTTCTCTTCTTGGGAGAGTTGAAATCCCTTTTGTGTTTGTGTGATGTATTTGTTTATTTTTCCTAATGACTTTAGAGAGAAATGTTTGTTTAGCTCTTGGGCAAAGGTGTCACACTTATGTTTCTGATTACCTATATAAAGTATATCGTCCACGTCAATAAGGACATACACTATAGAGTCCGTTTCCTTTCTAATGAAAAAACACATGTCTGCAGGTGTTGCAGAGAAACCCATTGATCTAAGTGTGGTGGATAAGCATTCGTACCATTGCTTTCCAGATTGTTTCAATCCGTATACACTTTTATTCAGAAGCCAGGTGTTACCTTCTGTTGGATGTATCCCGGGGGGGGGGGGGGTTTTAAAAAAATCTTTTTTTTTTGTTTTGCATGCAAATACGCAGTTTGAACATCGAATTGGTACACATCTAATTTTAAAATTGAAGCTATTACTAAGGCGCACTTTACGCTTTCTGCTCTGACAGTTGGTGAATAAGTTTCCATATAAACTTCAGGATATTTTTGGGCGAATCCCTGGGCTACTAATCTCGCTTTATAGTTTTATCATCATCTAGGGTTTTAATTTTGTATATCCATTTAGTTCCAATTGGATATTTATCATTAGGTATTTCAGATGGGGTGTATACACCTAGCTCTTTTAGACTATCCATTTCCTTTCTCATAGCTAATTCCCATTTCGCTCTTTCTTCAGATGGTAATTTTTCTATCTCATCGTATGAGTTGGGAGTGGATTTTTCTGTGTGTATGGACATGGCAAAATCGTTAAATTTGATGGGTTTTTTGTTTCTATTCATTCTGATTGGTCTATTAGGTGGAGTGGTAGACTCATGTAAGTATCTTGCTTCTTTTTCAGAGAGTGTGTCTATTTTTAATGATGGGTGGTTCTCTTTCCACTCTTTAATGTTGACCTTTCTATGTTGGGGTTTAATTAATTGCTGTTTATCATTTTCTTTTCTATTAGAGTTCTGTTGATTGTTTGATGGGTGAGGTATGTGAATTCTCTCATTCAAATGTATTCTTGACTAATTAGAGTGTTCATGGAAAATGGCTGATCTAGATATTATAAATTTATTTTGGTTATCTATAAATCTATACCCTTTGGTACCAGGCTCATACCCCATAAATCTGAGTGTCCTGGACACTTTATCTCCCTTTTTCCTCAGTTGTTTGGGTATTTGGACATCAGCTGTGACCCCGAAAACGTGTAAATGATTTATATTAGGTTTCTTATTGTACATTAGTTCATAGGGGGTGGAATTTATTGTGCTAGACCACAATCTGTTGAGTGTATAATTCGAATACAGAAGGGCCTCTGCCCAGAAAGATTTTCCTAGCTCAGCATCTTCTAAGATGCACCTCATCATTGTTTGTAGCAATCCGTTTTTCCGTTCTACTATACCTTTTCGAAAGGCAAAAAAGGGACTAGATGTGTACTGTATTATCCCGTGTTCTCTAAGCCACTTGGAGAAATCTTTAGATAGGAATTCCGAACCTCTATCAGTCATTATTTGTTTTATCTTTATATTATGTTGTACTTCCACTCTTTTATAAAATTCTCTGAATTTATGATAAACTTCACTTTTGTGTTTGATGGTATATTCGAATCCGTAGCGGCTGTAGTCATCTACGATAGTTAGGAAAAAATCTTTTTTTATACTTTATGGAAGGCCTAAAAGGCCCTACTGGGTCCATATGAACCAATTGGAAAACAGAATCTGTGGTGCGTACTGATTACTTTGACTTTGATTTTGTTTTTAGTTTAGAGCGTTTACAAATTGAGCACTCAAGGTAATGTTCACAATTTTTTAATTTTAGACCATCAGTATATTCTTTCATCTTTTGTACTGTGGGGAAGCTAATGTGTTCTAATTTTCTATGCAGAAGATGTGCCAATCATCATGCAGTAATTTACCTATAGTGGGCTTGCTATCCTGTGTTTCCAGTTGATTGTTTGATTCTGTATCATCATTGTTTGTGTATGTTTATTTTGGTGCTGTAAGTGAGTTGGTACTTAAATGGTTAATGTTACTAGTCTTGAGATATGGTAGACCATCGATAACGATGACCTTTCCTATGTTCTTTCCCTTTTTGGTTATGTGAATTTGCCCTGCCTTGATCATAATTTCTATGTCCATATCTTGGCTTAGTCGTATGGCTGCTAATATGTTATATGGGATATCAGGCGTGAGTAGAACCCCCTCTATTTTTCCAATTTCGGCTAAGGTTATGTTCCCTTTCCCTATCACTTTTACATTAGTTTGATTAGCTACTTTAATCATAAAATTTTCCTTGTTGAATGATGATAGTAAGTTAACATTGTGTGTGGTGTGATTGGTTGCACCTGAATCAATTAGCCAAATATTTTCCCTTTTGTGATGTTCATTTGTGTATCCTTGTTTAGTGATTCCATAAAGTGAGCCTGAATGTCTCTCTCTGGAATTATCTCTATGGTCTTTTCTATTGCTGGGATTAGGAGAGTCTCTGCGTTTAAATCTGCGCTCTGGTGAATGTCTGTATCTGTACTCTGGTTTATCCCTATGCTGATTTTATTCTCTGTTTCAACATTTTTAGGACAGTCCCTTTTATAGTGACCTTTGGAGCCACATATGTAACAATCAGGTGTGTAGCTATACCTGTCTGAGGGGCCTAATTTTCTATCTGCTTTGTGCTCTCTACGGGATACAATACGATCCTTCCTCAAATTCTCTTCAGCAATCAGTTTGTTTCTTAGACTTTCTATGGATAGGTATTCCATGCTAATGCTACCTAATTGTGATATGAAATAATCCCAACTTTGGTCCAAAGAATTAATAATTATGCTCTTCATACTTTCATCTGTTATGTTCTCCCCTCTTTGGATTAACTCTGCCCTAGTAGCATTAAGTGTGAGTAAATGTTCACTCATAGGTGTTCCTGATTTGAGTTTGGCTGAATAGAATTCCCTGGAGATTCTAGTGGTGGTTGCCCTGCTTCTGCTGTAGAATAAGTTAAATAATTTTTGTATTAATTCTGGCACAGTCAGGTGTTGATCTAAGCTGGGGTAAATACAAGGGGATATGCTGGCAATCAGTAAATAAAAAGCCCTGTGATGTAGACAGTCTATCTCAAAAGACCAGGGTTTCTCAGGTGGATTAGTAATTAGAAACAAAATGTTCTCTTTTAAGAAAATTACTTGCAGTTGCTGGTTCCACTCTACTAAGTTAGTTCCATCTAGTCTCAGTCTAGGAAACTCTGTGGGTAAAGTTCCAGTGTTATGTGGTGTGTAACTTACAGGCAGGCGCTGTCCATGGTTTAGAATATGAGGGAACTCACAATATGGTACTGGTATACAGTTAGGCAGTCTGTACTGACTTGCTTCTATGTTTCTCTCTTTTTTCATAGGTGGTCAGTTCTGCGCATGCTCAGCTCTCATTTGGACTCTGCAGTCGTCAGGGAAGGAGCTTGCTGCCGGAGCTCTTAGGTGAAGGCCCCATTTGCCTGGATAGAGCCTTGGTTCTGGCTTGGAAGCTCCTGGAAGATCGGAGAAGGCCTGGATCATTGCGTGGGTCGTCTGGATGTCCCTCTGAGTTGTTGCGTGTTTTGGAAGTCCTACAGCAGTGAGATGAAGGCCCAGGAAGGCTGGTCGCGCGTCCGGTCGGTCGGAGGTGGATAGAAGATGCTGCTCGTTGCTGGATCGGGGTACCCCATCGGTGTTTGCTGGATTGGTAAGTAGCTTATTTGTTCTTTGGGGATCAGTGCAGGCACCGCTTGTGGTATGTGGGTGCCCCAGGGGTGTAGTACCGGAATCGAGACTTTGGTAGTATTGTTGGTACCTTTCAAATATGCTTCGGCTGGGAGTCCCTCCGTGTATTTAGTCTCTTCGGTAGTTAAGGGAGAGCTTGGAGGCATATTGGTGATTTTTATATTTTTGCCGAAGGCTGCGGTTAGGGTTCGCATGGCCTTCTCTATGTCTTCTTCACTAGGTGGTCTTTCGGGGAGGTTAAATTCTTCTTCCCGGTATTTTTGTCGTATTCGGGTATGTTTACCCGTGAGTAAGCCTCCTTTCCCGCCCCAGCATTTGAATTTAGAGTCCCCCTCGGTGATTGGTTGGCCATTTTTGGTGATGTTATAGTCCAAGATGGCCGCCGTGAAAAAGGTGGGAAGAATGTTTCGGCCTTTTTGGCGGGGGTTAAGCAAATGGATGTGTCTCTTACCGGGCTGGAGTCTGTTTGTTCTGATTCTGGTTCTGGTTCGTTGTTCTTGGTCGCTGCTCCACAGTCTTTAATCAGGTCTTGGAGTTTCACGATCAAGTCTTGCTTGCCCGGAGTGTTCTTTATCATTTCTATTAGGTTTTTTCTGAGGTCATCCTCCTTACTTGGGGTGACTTCTGCATGGGTTTCTTCTTCTCCTCTTTTGTTGGACTTTCTTTTAGGGTGCTGCTCTCGGGTGATAGTTGGGCTGCCATCTTTTGTGCAAAAGCCCGAGTAACTGTTCTTTTCCTTTTAGGCTTCTGATGTTCGTTGTTCTCAGACATATCTGGATGTAATTGGGCTAACAACCATCCTCTGCTACCATAATTGTGAGAATGTTAGGATCTTGCCCCATAATTACTCAGAGTCTTGTATATATATTTTCTATTAACCTTTTATGCATATCTTATCTCTTACAGGAGGAACAGAAGAAGAGCAACAGAACACAGTGTGTGTTTACTATATATACTAAGGAGGCGTGGTTAGAGGTAAGAGGGAGTGGTAACAGTGATGACAAGGTGGGAGTTAACTATAGCAATATACAGCAGCAAATATTAGGCATTTATATACATAACACAAATGAATGAAAATTCCAGTAGTAAATCCTTAAACATTTATTTTTGTTAAGTTTGAAATAGCAATAACCCTTCTCCGCTCCTAATTTTATGTCCCTGGGAATGGTGTTGAAGAAAGTCGGGATACGTACAAGATCCACCATGTTTCATCAAATGGTGGCAGCAAAAGTGAAGCTGCTAGGACAGAGGTGTCAAAACTCAATTTCACTGAGGGCCACATCAGGATTGTGGTTGACTTGGGGGAGGGGGCGTGGCCAGGGTGTGTGTGGCTTAGATGGCGTGGCCAGTTCCCACTGCTGCTGTGATCACTCTCCTTGGCCAGGTTGTCATGGGGTGTGTGGGAGGGCAAAGTGTGTGGGTCAGAGCGAGGCCCACTCCATCAGTGATAGGATGGGAGACCACCAGGAGAGGTCAGGAGGAGGGGACAAGGCAGCAGAGCTGCTGGTAGCAAAGTGCTAAGGCAGGGTTTACTTCAGACTCTCACTCTCTCTCATTATAATCTTCCTTCCTTTCCCCCTTTTTATTTTCCTCTTTGTTCTCCTTTCTGTCTTCTTCTTTCCCATCTTTCCTTCTTTTTCCTTCCTTGCTCTCTTCTCTTTCTTTCTTTTTCTTTGTCTTTCCTGTCCCTTCTTGGATGCTCAAATGCAATGTAGGAAGAAATATCCTTCTGGGTTCTGCTCCAAGTGGGGGAAAAGACTGGAAACATGGAGACTGCTTGGAAAGATGGTTTAATGGTGGACAGGATCACATGGCTTGAGTTCCTGAACAGAAAAGGGGCAGATACAATAAATCCTTGGGTTTTTATGCTCTCTCTGGCTTTGCATTTCCTGGGCCCCCAAAAGAGTATCCTGATTGGTTGTCAGACTCCCAGGGGGTGGGTGTCTTAGCTAGCCTTGCTGGTTGATGGTCACATGTGCTTCTCAGGTCACATGCTTCCCAGGTCACATGTGGTGAGTTTCGGTTGCTAGATGGGGCCCCATTGTTTTGCAGGTTATGGTCTTTTGACAAAGGATTGAGTTTCTGCCTCTGGCCCATTAACAAAGGTGTGGTTGGGGAGGGGAGGCAGGAAGTTGCTTTGTCTTTAAAACATGTTTCTCCTTTCTCATTCAGGGAAATATAATATTCTGCCTTTTTAATATTTCCCAAAATATTTCATTCTTCTAGGAAAGGGGTGGGTGCTAACTTCCTACAGCAAAAAGGGAAACATTTCTTGATGCCTCCTTGCCTTGTGATCAAATGCCACTTTTGCTAGTAGTTTGTGGCCACTTAAAAGACTGATAACAAACCAGGCTCAGTTTATCCCATGCTTGCATTTCATGGGAGTGTCCTCAGACAACGGTACAGCAAAACTGTCAAAATGATGGCTCTGATAGTTGATCAGAGCAGCAGCTTTAGCATTTAAGAACAGAAGTAAGTTAGTTGCTTTTCTATATACATAATCCTTAAAAGGTTTGTGCAGTGTCCAGGCTTCACTCCAGTCTACAGCTGCAGCCACGCTCTGATTGGCTGTTTCAATTCAGGCACGAGTATATAAGGAGCTGTCAAAATACTTACAACTGCTGCTCCTGTTAGCCAAACAGCCTAGCTGGCTGCAATGCTAGCAAACTTGTTAAAACGCATGTTAGCGGAATAAACCTGTTAGCTTTTACCTCAGCCTGTCTTGCCTTAGTCTATTCATCCCTAACATGGACATAACAGCTGGCGATGGAAGGTGAGATAATTATCTCGACCTGAGGTACAGACAAGAGCAAAGGAAGTCACTACGCTGAAGTCACTACTAAAGAGCTGAAGCGCAAAATGCGACAAAAAAGTCACCCAAAGTTTCCTGATCGAGCACTGAGTCCCCTGACTGTAGAAAATGACAGCCTTGCCTGTTTTCGCTGCCTTTAACCCAGAGAAACAATCCTGGGATACATACTTGGAGAAATTTGAGTGCTTCTTACTGTCTAATGACTATGGAGGCATCTCCAGTGATAGGAAAAAAGCATATTTTCTATCATACTGTGGAGATAAGGTGTTTGAAACTGCAAAAAATATTTTGGCACTTCAGAAATTACACACAGTACCTTGGGATGTCATCCTAGAAAACTTGAGGAATCACTATTCTCTAGCACCTTCCTCTATAGCAAGGAGGCACACATTCTATCATAGGGACCAAAAAGAGGGGGAAACCATTAATCAATACATTGCCGCCCTCAGAGCTGCTGCTCTTTACTGTGAGTTTGAACATCTAGAGAATTCATTAAGAGACAGAGTAGTATGTGGCATCAGAGATATAAAACTACAACGCCACCTGCTGACAAAAACAATACTCCCTCTCCAATTGGCTCTGGATGAGGCAAGAGCTGCTGAGCTGTCCAACAAATCTTCGTCAGACATCCAAAAGACTATTGCTAAATTTCCCGCCAAAACGGAGGCTGTGCATTCTGAGGCAACTGACACAGAGGGGGACACAATGTTCAACGTACCCCTTCCATGTTCAATATGGAAGTTTTTCAGGATTCCTTCCCACCATTATCGTGGAAGAAGAACACCCCAGTCTCTTAGGCCTAGAGTGGTTCCATTCCCTGGGCCTCTCTATTTCAGGCATACATCAAATACAAGAGCCCCTTCTTACCAATCTCATACATGAGTTCAGCGATGTCTTCACCGAAGGCCTCGGTAACTACAAGGGCAAACCCCTTTCATTTATTTTAGATCTCCAAATAGCTCCTATCAGACTTAAACCCAGGAGAGTGCCTTTTGCTTTAAGGCAAAAGGTAGACACTGCCCTAGACAAATTGATTTCTCAACGGGTCCTTGAGCCTATAGACTATTCCAAATGGGAGACACCCATCATCACCCCACTAAAACCAGATGGCTCAGTAAGAATATGTGCCAACTATTAGTGCACATTAAATAAAGCCCTACAAAATTCCGCCTACCCAGTGCCTGTTCAACATTTGCTTCACTCATTAGGCTGAGGCAAAATCTTTGCTAAATTAGACCTGACACAGGCTTATCAGCAAATTCCAGTAGACAAAACAACAGCAGAGGCACAAACCATAGTCACGCACAAGGGTGCCTTCAAATGTAATAGGCTCCAATTTGGTGTCACTGTGGCCCCTGGGATTTTCCAATGCCTAATGGAAAGACTGCTCCAAGGTATCCCAGGGATTGTCCCTTATTTTGACGATATTCTGATCACCACTAAAGATACAACTCAATTAAGAGATCACCTGAGAACTGTCCTAACAAAGTTTCAAGGTGCAGGGTTCACTTTGAATAAGAGAAATGTCAAGTAGCTGTAAAGGAAGTAGAATTCCTGGGATACAGAATAGATGCCTCCAGACTGCATCTGACTGAGGCTAAGGTCAGAGCTATTCACGGGGCTCCTATTCCAAAGAATAGAATAGAGTTACAAGCATTTTTGGGCCTCCTAAATTTTTTTTTTTTTTTTTTAACAAATACTTTATTAAGTTTCAAAATTAAAAGAAAACTAAAAAATTTTACAAAGTCTCTTTGTTATCCGGAGGTACAGTGTTCTTATAAATTAAATATCATGTATCTAATCTACCTTGTCTTAAACTATCATTTTCCCCATCATTATATTTACATTCTATAAGTACATAGTCATGTTTCACAGTATCTATTCGCAAAAAGAAACAGATCATCGTCTTTTTCTGTTATCTAGCCATTTATACCAATTTTCCCATACTTCATAATATTTAGATATCTCATCATCCATTAGCAGGCTCGTTAACTTTGCCATTTCTGCACACTCTAATATTTTGTTTATTAACATTTCTTCTGGGGGTTGAGTTTGACTTTTCCAGGATTTCGCAAATACCAATCTAGCCGCAGTTAATACTTGGGTTATAAGCTGGGTTTTATTATTTTTTAGGCCGTCACCCACTATACCTAAAAGGAAGAGTTCTGGAGATAAGATTACATCTTGCTCTAACATTTCACAGAGCCATTGTCGTACTTTTATCCAGAATCTTTTACCTAAATTTTTATACTCTGTTTCTGCCTCACAAGACTTCAGTAGCAGAGCCTTTACACAGGCTCCTCGATTCCAAAAGACCTTGGTTGTGGGGATCTCGAGAGACGGCCTCCTTTAAAGCTATCAAACATCTTCTCACCTCTGACAGCCTACTAATACAATATGATGAACAGCTTCCATTTATTTTAACATGTGATGACTCCCCTTATGGAGTAGATGCTGTTCTAAATCACAAGCTGCCTAACAACCTAGAAGCCCCTTTAGCATATTTTTCAAGAACCATGTCCCCCACAAAGAGGAATTATGGACAAATTGACAAGGAAGCCTTGGCTTTAGTCACCGGCATCAAGCGCTTCCATGCATACTTGTATGGAAGACATTTCACTTTGGTAACTGATCACAAACCATTACTTGGAATCATTTCAGGAAACAAACACCCCAAATACTATCCCCAAGAATGACAAGGTGAACAGTCTTCTTAGCTGCTTACAATTATACCTTAGAACATCGCCTCAGAAAACACCTAGCACATGCTGATGTCCTGACTAGATGCCCACTTTCCACAGTGGTAGAAGACCCCGCCCCTGTTTGCAATGTGTTACTAATTGAAGAAATGCCTACACCGCCGACAGCTAGAGATGTGGCTAGACATTCTGCCAAAGATAATATAATATCAAAGGTTTTAGACTGGACTAAGAGAGGATGGCCATGAGGACCTGTGGGACCTGAATATAAATCTTACAAGGAAAGGCAATTTGAACTGTCTACAATGCAAGGCTGTTTGTTATGGGAACATAGGGTTGTCATTCCTGTCACACTACAGAAGCAAGTGCTGACCTCATTACATGACAGCCACCCTGGCATAGTCCAAATGAAATCCTTGGCCAGAAGTTACCTGTGGTGGCCAAAATTGGATCAACACATCTGTGAGTGGGTCTCTGGGTGTACAGACTGCCAGGAGTCCAGACCTAACCTTCCAAGAGTTCCCCCAATGGAATGGGACAAACCACAAGCCCCTTGGTCACGACTCCACATAGACTTTGCTGGCCCAGTACAAGGGCATATTTTTTAAATTGTGGTTGATTCATTTTCCAAATGGGTGGATGTTAAATTAATATCCTCAACAACTTCTAAGTCATTAATTAAAGCAATGGAGAACCTCTTTGCAACACATGGCATACTAGATTACTTGGTTTCAGATAATGGTCCCCAACTAGTATCGGCACCTTTCGAACTTTTCCTTGCAGGACTGGGCATCAAACATTCACTCACAGCCCCTTTTTTTCCCCAGCTACAAATGGCCGAGCTGAAAGAGCTGTGCGCTCTGTAAAGGAAGCTCTGGCAAGGATGGGGCCAGGAGAATGGAACTCTAAAATTTCTAAATACCTCTTAATGCAACATGCCACCCCTTGCCTAATCTAAGCCCAGCTGAACTCCTCATGGGAAGACTCATAAAGACAAAATTGGACAAACTACACTTAACATACACACCCGACACAACCAGGGAAACTCATCCAGGCCTCAGAGGTTTCAAATCAGGGGACTCTGTCTATGCAAGGAATTACTCAGGCCCTCCACTATTGCTCCCTGGGATAGTGACACAAGTTACAGGACTCAGGTCGTATATAATAACCCTGGGGGATGGAAGAATGTGGAAAAGACACATAGATCAATTAAGGGGGCGACACATTGACCTAAATGATTCAAATAATAAAGCACAACCACCAGATAAAAGGTTTCTTACAGATGAGCCCAGCGAGCCAGAGTCAGAAGTTGAGGACTGCGATGCAACTCAAGGCGAGGACAACTTACTGGAACCTGAGGACTTTGTTCCAACAATGGCACCTCCCCAAGCCGACAAAGAACCTACTGACACCACTTCAGGAACTCCTTCGGTGCTTCCACCTAATCCACACAAACCAGAAGGCCTTCAGAGGTCAGGACGCGTCAGGAGAAGGCCTACCTACCTCGAGGACTATGTGTGTGCCCTCTAGTGATGGAGGGATGTTGCGTCCAGGCTCCATTCCGGTCTACAGCCACAGCCACGCTCTGATTGGTTGTTTCAATTCAGTCACGAGTATATAAGGAGCTGTCAAAGTACTTACAGCTGCTACTCCTGTTAGCCAGGCAGCCTAGCTGGCCGCAATGCTAGCAAACCTGTTAAAACACATGTTAGCAAAATAAACTTGTTAGCTTTTACCTCAATCTGTCTTGCCTCAGTCTGTTCATCCCTAACATGGACATAACAGGTTGTCCTGTAGGGACCCTGCCATGGTCTAATTCAGACTGGAAACATAGCAAAGGAAAATATTTCCTCCTACTTGCTTTGTCCTGTTTTCTCCACTTGGAGAATGGTCCAAATGGTTGTTTGCAACACACAAGGAGGGGATATTTTCCCAAGAGCTCACAATTCAAGAATATCAATTTGCACATGAGGTATCTCAGGGTGGGGAAGGCCGGGGGGGGGGGGGCTAGTGATAGAACAAGCGCAAAAGGCCTCCCCGACCCACTAAGATGGCGGTCGCCAAATTTTCAGACCTCAGGGACCACTAAATTCATAATTTTAAATCCCGCAGACCACTAACATGATTTTTTTAAAAAGATAAATGTCAGGGTTCCAAGTAACACTCCCAGCAGAAGTAAAACTCCAAGACACACATTATCCTCAAAGTTCCATTTTATAAGAGATGTCATATTGGCACATCTGGGAAAAAATGAATCTGAAAGGTCTCTGGGTTTTCTCTACCTAAATCAATATCAAAGTTCTTTCCCCTGCACTCACATGTCCATCACATGGTCCAATCGTCCCTGTCCCAGTTGCTTCCAGTTACACCTCTGTCCTTGACACCTAGATAAAAGAATGTTGTTATAGCTATACATCTCACCCTGTCTCCATCCAACCCCCTTCCCGTTTCCCACACAGCATGCCCATCCACCAAGTGTGGCAGCCCTGAAGATCCAAAGTAAAAGATGGCCTCCAGGGCTGACAAGCTGCCCCACCTCCAGTCGATGAGCATGTCCTGAAACAAGATAAATGTAGGAGGTTAGGCCAGTCAGTACCTAACCGCCTCTCTCCCCTACTCCAGAAGGACCCTTTGGCTTATTAGGGAATTTATCAGGAATTAGCTAAAGCATACAGAGGAAAACAGAACAGAAAAAAGAAACAAAATCAAGGAATATTAGAAGAAGAGTATAAGACATTAGAGACAAAATTACAAAAAGATCCAGAAAAAAAGGAAATAAAGAACCAAATGGACTTAATGAAACATAAAATGAGCTTAATGGACAAAAAAGAATTAGCACGGAAAATTGAAAGTGTTAAACAAAATCTTTTTGAAAATGCTAACAAACCAGGAAGATGGCTGGCATATAAGTTAAAAAAAGAGAGAAAAGAAAAATTGATAGACAAATCAATGGATAATTAATTAAAGGGGAAATTCACTACCGAAATGAAGATAAAAAGGAAGTGATTAAAAATAGGAAACTATATGAGCAAGAGTTAATATCAGAAGAGAAAATAAAACAATACTTAGAAAAAGCGGAAATATCTTAAAATACCTGAAACAGTTAAAGCAGCGCTAGATGAACATATATCTATGATGGAGTTAACAAAAGCAATTAAGAGGCAAAAGAATGCCTCTTACCAAGGCAGCATTTAACATCCAGCTGCCTGCAATTACTGTGAGTTCTAATCTCACCAGGCTCAAGATTGACTCAGCCTTCCATCCTTTCTAAGGTGGGTAAAATGAGGACCCAGTTTGTGGGGGCAATAAGCTGACTTTGTATAAATATACAAAAGTATGAAGGCTATTGCTTAACGCATTATAAGCCGCCCTGAGTCTCTGGAGAAGGGCGGCATATAAATAAAATTATATATATAAAAAAAAGACATGAGGACTGGATGGTCTACCAGCTGAACTATATAAAGAATTGCAGGAAACTTTGACCAAACCAATGTTGGAAGTTTTTAATGAACTTTTGTTAGAGGCAAAGATACCAAATTCATGGATGGAAGCATATATTACCCTTATAGCAAAAGAAGATGCAGACTTACAACAAATAAAAAACTACAGACCAATATCCTTGTTAAATGTGGATTATAAAATAATTGCGTCAATAATTGCAGAAAGACTAAAACAATTTTTAAACCAATTCATACACCCAGATAAAAATGGTTTTCTACCTAAGAGACAAATTAAAGATAACGTGAAAATAATTCTGAATACTTTGGAGTATTATGACACACATCGAGAGAAGCAAATGGCGTTGATCTTCTTAGATGCACAGAAAGTGTTTGACAATGTGAATTGGCAATTTATGCTAGCACAGGTAAAAAAGATTGACTTTTGGGAGAGATTTGTTAAAATGATTAAGGCGATATACCATAAACAAACCGCAAAAGTAATGGTAAATGGAGATATGACTGAGAAAGTTAGTATTAAGAAAGATGCAAGACAAGGATGTCCTCTGTCTCCATTATTTTTATATTGATGTTGGAAGTATTAAATAGAAATCTTAGACGACACAGGGATAAAAGGCATGAAGATTAAAAGGGAACAATATAATTTGCAGGCATTTGCAGATGATTTAGCCTTTATTCTGGAAGATCCATTAACAAGAGGGCCTAAACTAATAAAAAAAATAGAAGAATATGGAGAAGTGGTAGGTCTGAAAATAAATAAAGAGAAAACTAAGATTTTAGTTAAAAATCTCACAGATAAGAAAAAAAAAGAATTAGTAAAGAGTATAGATATTCAGATAGTAAAGAAAGTTAAATATTTAGGGATCCAGCTGACAGTAAGATGTGTAATAATTAAGGAAGATAATTATTATAAGTTCCTGAAGCAAATCCAAGTAGATCAGGAAAAGTGAAAGAATCTGCAACTATCTCTGGTAGGAAGAGTAGCAACAATCAAAATGAATATATTGCCAAGATTATTGTATTTATTCCAGACAATTCCGATAAAACTGGAAAAGAAATATTTTGAGGAACTTAATAAAATAATACATAAGTATATTTGGCAAGGGAAAAAAGGAAGAATTGGTTTGAAAATGATGCACAATACAAGAAGTAGAGGAGGCTCTGGACTACCAAACTGGGAATTGTACTATCAGGCTGCAGTACTAGCATGGATGAAAGAGTGGATTGTATTGTGGAATATAAGATTATTGACCTTGGAAGGACACAATTTACAACTGGGGTGGCATGCAGTTTTATGGTATGGAAAAAATAAGATACATGGATATTTTCAGAGACATTATAAAAGGAATGCATTATTATTGGTGTGGGAGAAAATTAAAGAACATTATTTGAGGATACCAGTTTGGCTTCCAACAATAGAAGCATTGATTCACCCAAATATTATAAATATGAGAAATATTGTCAGATATAAAGATATTTTGAAGTTTTAAGCGGGGCTTTTAACCACAAAGCGCTGATGAGTTAACAAGTCAATAAACACTTTCTTCTTAACTTTCACTTTCGTCTCTTTTGTCTTAACAAGTCAGCGCCATCTTTTCCTCCCTTTTTTCTTCACCTCCGTTCTTGTACATTCAAAAAGAAACAGTATTCAATGGAATTAAAGTTGTAAGTACTTGCAATTATGTAGCCTCCTGTTTTGATCTGCCTGCTTCAAGTTATCAGTTTGTCTCCCTTTCACAGCAGGGGCGGTCGCGGCGTTTCGCTCTGTCTTTTGACAGAGACATCCCGGCTTCGGAGCTTTTCCAGGTTCCTGGGGGGCTCTCACCTTTCGAGCCCCAGAATTAATTCTAGGGCTCTTAGGGAGCTCTACCCTGCGCCTGGCTGCTCTCTTCCCCCTCTTTTCCCGGGGGGGGGAAAGGTTCTTCGCCGGTAGACAGCAGTTTTTGCGCTGTTCTAGCGGCTAACAAAGTCGTGGGGCTAGCGCTCTAAGAAAGAGCGCCTCAACGTCCTGCGATGCTGCCGGAAGTCTAGTTTAGAGAAATAATGTGAATGTGAATGATGTGGCAAATGGTGAATGATGTTGCACAGAGATGTTTGAATCCACACTGCATAAGGAAAGATGGAATGTTTATCTTTGTAATTGAAAAATAAAAAACTTTTTATAAAAAAAAACAATTGCTGAAACTATATCCTGATCAGTCTGGTACTAGTCCCCATAGCAGTCGAGGTGGGATCAAATTCAGTTCAGGAAATAAGACAGCTTTCCCAGGGTTCCATCGAATGTCACCCTGAACCATGGGGGAGGGGTGGCTGGCAGTGCAGGCTGTGGGGCCAGTATAGGCTGTGGGCCTGGAGCTGGCATCCTCTGGTACTTCACCCATCCCTGGGGTAAAAAGCCCAGCCAGGGGGGATTTGGTTGGCTGGAGGCAGTCTGATGGCCGGCTGGTGATGTGGGGGTGTTAGGTCTTGGCAGTCTCAACAGTTCCCCCTGCAATCCCGGGTTGAATTGGCCTAGAGGCCCTTGCTGCATGGGGCCAATTCCCACAGAAGCTGTGATCCTGGTGGACTGGGCCTGATGAGGGAGGCTAAGATGCGATCTCCTTGTGGCAAGTGAAACCAAGTCGGAGCTCCACTCTGGGCAGTCACGACTCCTCGATTCAGGAAGGTGAATGTGGGTTGGGTCAAGACCCAGCCAGGCTGGCTGCTTGGGGGAGGCTGGGCGACACTGCCCATACCGAGTTGGTCAAATTGTTCCAGAAGACCTGCTAGCGACTGGCTCCATGACAGCAGCAGGAAACCTCATTCCCTATAATTGCTGGGCTCAGGAGGTTTTGCCGTTCTTCACTTGAAGACTTGTGCACACTCCACTCTTCCCATTGTGATCCGGGGCTCCTGAAGCATCACTCAACTGCCAACTCCTGAGATGGTATGACTCCCGGGGCTTCGCCCCATCGGGAAGGATCTGGCTGAGCGATCTGCCAGGGTGCCAGCTCTTTGGGCCAGACGCCTTGCTGATGGTCAGCCTCCACTGTCTCTGGTGCTGCTACTATGCTTTCTGAAAGGGAGATGGTCTTGAGGATTACCTCTGAGCTAGTCCCTGTAGCTTCTTCCATGGATGCCATCTTCACTTCCATCTTTCCTGAGTCTTTATGCCATCAGGCAATCAGGCTGCCGCCAGGGGCTCAGGATCCCAGACAGCACCCAATAGAGCAGGGAGCTGGGTAGATTTTTTAAAAGGAGATTCGGGTTAATGTCAGGGTAACACCCCCAGCAGAAGTAAAACTCCAATAATAATAATAATAATAATAATAATAATAATAATAATAATAATAATAATAATAATAATAATAATAATAATAATAATATTTATATACCGCCCTCCTCCCGAAGGACTTGGGGCAGTGTACAGCCAATTAAAACATAAATATACAATATCATAGTTAAAATTAATTAAAATCATAAAATAGTTTTGGCCAAATTTTAAAAACCCAAAGTTAAAACCCAATTTAAAATCATTCAATTAGACAGCCCCGCCTGTCGGAACAGTAGGGTCTTAAGGGCACAGCAAAAGACCCAGAGATCAGAGATGTTACAAATATCCAGGGGCAAGTCATTCCAAAGGGCAGGGGCTCTGACAGAGAAGGCTCTCCTCCTGGGTGTCGCCAGTGGGCATAACTTGGCCGATGGCATCCTGAGGAGTCTCTCTCTGTGGGAGTGAACTGGTCGATGGGAGGCTGTTGGTGGCAGAAGGCGGTCCCATAGATATCCTGGTCCTATGCCATGGAGCGCTTTAAAGGTGGTAACCAACACCTTGAATTGCACTCGGAAGACCACTGGGAGCCAGTGCAGCTCGCGCAAGAGAGATGTTACATGGGCGTAACGAGGTGAGCCCATAACCATCTGCGCGGCCGCATTCTGGACCAGTTGGAACCTCCGAGTGCTCTTCAAGGGGAGCCCCATGTAGACAGCATTACAGTAGTCCAGACGGGAGGTGACAAGGGCATGAGTGACCGTGCGCAAGGCATCCCGGTGCAGACAGACATACTCCTCAAAGTTCCATTTTATTAGAGATGTTATATTGGCACATCTGGGAAAACCCAAATCTGAAAGGCCTCTGGGTTTTCCCCACCCAAATCAATATCAAAGTTCCTTCCCCTGCACCCACATGTCTATCACATGGTCCAATCATGTCCGTGTCTCAACTGGAGTTGTTTCTCAGTCATGCCTCTCCAGATGCAGGCTGAATGTGCTAACTCCCAGGGAAAAGAATGTTATGGCTTTACATCTCACCCTGTCTCCATCCAACACCCCTCCCGTTTCCCACAGGATGCCCATCCACCAAGTATGGCAGACCTGAAGATCCAAAGTAAAAGATGGCATCCAGGGGTGACAATAAATGCATTTATAAAATAATGGGCCTAGTGAAGGGGGTGGGGGTGGTCAGCACAGGAGGCAGCCCTTCCCTTCCCCGGTCATCTCATGGCTGCTCGGCCCCTTAACTGTGGCCTGTGGATCAGCTGAGCCAGCAAGGGCTGGGAGTTCTGTCTCTCTGCATGCCTGGAGATGTTTCTGGCACACTCTTGCTAACCTCAGTCCTGCCCACTGCACCAAGCAACCTTGCAGCCAAGGGCCCCTCTCTTCCTCAGCTCACCTTGTGGCTCTAGAGCAAACAGTGACCTCAGTTTGCAGTCCGCCAGGCCTGGAGCTTGGGTGTTGCTTGGGCTGCTGCTACGATGAGGCAGAAAGCCACACAGTCCATCAGAATTGGCTCCCCCCCTCTACCTGGCTGCTGCTGCTTGAGAAAAGGACGATTGTGGGAAGTGTGTGCTTATGGTAGACGTAAAGTTTCAAGCAATCAAATGTCTGTGTGTATGTGTGAGAGAGAGAGAAAGAAAGAGTAACGATGGAGGAATGTAACATGAATTGCAGGTAACGCAGGACTTCCAGTTTGGCATTGCTGCGGGACTGTTGTAGGTAGCGGGGCTTCGTGAACCTAGGCTGAATCCTCACTGGGGGGCTCTAAGGGGCTAAAGACACCCTGAAGGGTGATGAAGAAAGGAGGGGTGCCTTTCAGGTCGCAGAGAGCAGTAGCTCTTCTGCTTGATCCGAGGCACCCTCAACGAAGAAGAGAGGTGGCCATTATGGCTACTGTGAAGTTGGGACAACCAAAGAAAGTAATGTATGTATGCTGGAGTGGTATGTGAACAGTAGACTGGAACTGGGTGACATGATTTTCAACTTCTTGACTAGAGATTAACCCCAAAGAAAAGAAATTCTGAAAGAAAGATTCTCTGAAGCAATGTGAAAGTGGTGAACAATCACATAGAGAAAAATTAGAGACCCAAAAGAAAGTGAAACCTAAGAGGGGAATATAAAGTTTTTAAAATCTAGAAAGACTGGGCTTGAATATCTTATTGGTAATACTTTCAAGAGGCATTCTATAATGCTGGAAATATTTGGTTGAATATTGGGAAAACTGAAGAAAACTGAAGAAAATTGGAACAGCAGTAGCTGTTAGATTGTGTGTAATGTTGAAATTTAAGCTAAAGGTGCCATCTACTGGTGAAAGAATATACATTATATTTCTACAAAGCTGGAAATAACCTTGGGAATTTGAGGATAGATAAGGCAGGGACAAACAACACCTAGAAGACTGCCTTACTGTATATTGTTTTATTTGCTTCACAGCTGATGGGGAACAAATTGTGAGACTCTGGAAGATCTTTAAGTAGAATGGATTACAAACACTAGAAATTATTATTGAAATTTAAGAGTGGACTTTGTGGCCTAAAAGACATGGGGAAATCGGTTGGATCATCTAAGACTATAACTGTTGTCGGATAACTGTTTAAGAGGTGAAGGAAGAAAAAAAAATTAAAAAAGAAAAAGAAAGAAAGAAAAAGACTTTTCAGAGAACTTAGAAGGAGTAAACTGATTGGTTGAGGACTAAAAAAGAACTATAAATAGTGTGTCTCCTGAGGAATAATTTTGGGATTGAGAAAACTGTTTAAATATTGGTTCCTTGGTGTTATAGACAACTGAGATTCTGGGACTGTGATAGATTATTGAGTAACTTTTGGATCCATTAAAATAAAAGAAAATGCTGCAACAGGGAACAATAAGTGTAGTTCAAAAAGAAATATTATTGATGTTTCAAAATATTCATGAAACTATAACAAGGAACCACAGGGAGATAAAGGATCTGATACATGAGATAGTTGTGGGACCAGAAAACAACTCAGCAAATAACAAGGAAAAATGAACAACCCCCCCCCCCGGAAGTAGAGGAGAAAATAGAAAGAACAAAGGAAAGGATAGAGCAGGTAAAACAACAAATGAAACAAGAAGACAAGGAGAAGTAAGAGATAATAAATACTTATGAAATAGATCAGGCAGATCACGTAAAAAGAGATCAAAAAATAAAATTGGATAAACAAAAAGACATTTCTGAAATGAAGATAGAGGCACTAATAGATATATTGCAGGTTTGGCAGCGAGAGGTAGATGTAAAGATAGAGGAAATAATTAGATCTAATATGAATAATATAGGAAGATACAAAATCCCAAGGGAGGAGTATGGGAGACATGCCAAAAAATCAACACGAATTGAAATATTAAAACAAGCAAGAGATGATGTACAAAAATAGAATACTTTTAGATATAAGATTTGTTATATTAAGAGTTAGAATTGAGGTAGACACTAGAAAGGGGGAAAATATTATGCATATTTCTGAATAACATTTTAAAACTAATATATAGAGGTAAAAATTAGAAATTGAAAGATGATTTTATTATGTATGCCTAAACATTATTGTTGTTATTAGTATTGTGAATTAAAATATTGAAAAGCTAAATGATAAAGGACTATATAAAGGGTGGAGCAAACAAGAACACGTTAATTTTAATTTTAATACTTATAATATTATTATAAGAAAATAATCTTACACTCAACACCAAAAAAACTAAAGAACTTGTAATTGACTTCAGGAGGAAGAGAGATGTACATTTACCATTGTACATAAATGGTGAAGAGGTGGAGAGGGTTGGTAGTTTTAAATTTCTGGGCATTTATATCTCGAAGGACCTCTCATGGACTATGAATGTTAATATGCTTTCGAAAAAGGCACAGAAGAGGCTGTACTTCCTGAGAATGCTCAGGAAGATAAATCTATCTCAGCATCTACTTCTGTCCTACTATCGCAGCACCATTGAGAGTGTCCTGACATATGGCATTCTTGCATAGTATGGGAGCAGCTCTGTAATGGACAAAAAAGCTCTACAGAGAATAATTAAAACTGCCCAGAATATCATCAGGCTCCAGCTTCCAGCCCTAGACGACATCTTCGAATCTTGCTGTTCATGTTCTGCCCCAGCTACAGGTCCCAAAAAGTGTAGCACACACACACACAGATCCAAAAACTCTGTTTAATACAAACAGACCCCTTTCAAAATGCAGGCTTTAACCACAAATGTCCTTATTAGCCTGTTATGAATTATAAAGATTAAACAAGGTCTGACAAGGATTGGCAATCAGCCCAGAAACCAAGTTGTAACAAAAAACTCACTCTCAAAATGCTCTGTGTAGGACCAAGCATTGTTTCCAGTAACATTTAAGGCTAAGGGAGTGGCCAATTAACCCCAAGCCTTACTCTAGAGGAGACCTCCTCCTGAGTAGCCACTCCTGCCTTTTGACAGCCCTGCGTGCTTGAGCATTGAGAAGAGGCTCCTCTACTTCACTCTCTTCACTTGAAGGAGCCTCTGGAGGTTCTGAAGACCCTGGCTGAGTCTCTGCCTCTGGCACCACATCCTCTTCAGCCTCCTCGCTGTCCGACTCGAGCGCCGGCTACACAGGCTGCTGGCACGACACCACACCAGCCTCCTCCTCATCGGGATCAGCCACAATCCATGCAGGCTGCTGGCGGGCCACAACAGTTTGAGGAAGTTGTATAACATTCTCAGAGACTCTTCCCATCCTGTTTACAATCTTTTTAGACTGTTGCCTTCTGGCAGAAGATACAGAACAATTAAAACTCGGACCACACGTTTTCTGAATAGTTTTATCCCAGAGCTATCATTGCACTCAACAATGAACTAAAGGGCCACCATCAGTGAGCTGTTGGACAGCATTACTTGGTCTGTTATGTGGATGTTTGGGTGGTTTAGAGGTGGGGAATTGTGGTGGGTGGGAGTGTTTGGGAATTGTTATGTGTGGTCTTTGGGTGTTAAGTGAATTTCGTTGTATGGGTATACTGTGTATACATGTATAATGATAATAAAGTTATTATAATAATTTTGTGAGTATGATCAATGTAATTATTATTATTTTAAATAATCTTTATTCAGCTTTCTTAGTTTTAAAATCACATTTCCATTTTTACAGCATTCAGTTATCAATTCTAATTACATATTTTCCATTTGTGGCCTTTTGTGTTACACATTTATGTAATTTCTGTATTTATACATCTAAATATATGAAACCTTTTACTATGTTATACAGTTATTCACCTTTACTATACATTTTATAAATTCCTTATATCTTAACTATACTTACTAACATCTTTTCTCATATTCATAAATTCATATGGTTTTTCCTTTAACATGATTTCTATACATATTCTATACACTAATTTTACATCTAATTTCTAGCCATTTATACCACACACTCCAGATCTTATAATACTCTGTTTCCTCTCTGTCTTTTCACTCCATAGTTAATTTATCCATTTTGGTGCAATTGAGCACCTTTTTTATTATTATTGCATTTGATGGTATGTCTTTCTGTTTCCAGTTCTGGGCAAATGTAATTCTGGCTGCTGTTATGATGTGAAGTATGATTTATTGGTTCTCTTTACTTATATTTCCTTTTATAATACCCAATAAAAACAGTTCCGGTTTCATCTTAATTTTTTGTTCTGTGATTTCTTCTAACCATTTTTTAATTTTCATCCAATACCTCTTGGCTTTTGGGCACATCCACCACATGTGATAAAAGGTCCCGTGTTCATAATTACACCTCCAACAGTTTGCTGGTCTATTGGGAAACATTTTCACAAGCCTTGCCGGGGAAGATGCTACTGATAAAACATTTTGCATGTATTTTCCTTATAAGCTGCCGACATCGTTAATTCATATTTTTTTCCTCACAGTTTTGCCCAATGTTCCAATTCAATGTTGTATCCGAAATTTTGGGCCCAAATTATCATTGTCTCTTTCACTGTTTCCTCTCCAATTTAAATTTTAACAAACAATTGTAGGTTTTGGTTATCATGTTTTCTTCTGTCCCTAATAATATTTTATCCATTTCTTGTTGTTCTCCTTGAAAGCTATAATTTTCCAATTTTTTTAATACCTTATCTGAATTTGTAAGTATGGCTATCAGTCTATTTCTATTCCTTGAGATTTTAGGTCTTGGTTAGATTTAAGTTTTTCTTGCCGCTTGGTGGTAAAATTCCCAATCTGGGAGTCCAAATCCTCCCTTACTTCTACTATCCTGTAAGACTTTAAGTTTTATTCAGGCTTTCTTCCATAACTGAATGAGGCTTTGTTTAGTTTATATGATTTTTCATGTTTTTGAGGCCCCAAGGGCGAAGTTGAATCTCTCCCTTGTATCTTGTAGGTGTTTTATTTTGATCCTTGCTTTCTTCCCCTGCCAGATGTAGTTTGCAATTAATTTGTTGAAATCTTTAAAGAAATCTTTCCCGGATTTATCAGAATCACTTGAAATAGATATAAGTTACTGAGTAGCACGTTCATTTTAATCAAGGCAATCTTTCCAAGGAATGATAATTATAATTTACTCCAAATTTCTAAATCTTTTTTTATTTGTCTTGTCAATTTATTGTAGTTATCTTTTCTAATCGATGATCCTTTATTAGTGAGCCATATTCCTAAATATTTTACCTTTTTTTGTCATTTGTATTCCCATTTTATCCCCTAATCCTTTTTCTTGTTGGTTTGTAAGGTTTTTCGTTAATGCCTTCGTTTTTTGCTTATTAATTTTAAGTCTGGCTACCCTTCCATATTCTTCTATTCTTGCTAATAATTTAGTTCCTGTTAATATTGGCTGTTCTATAATAAAAACCATATCGTCGGTGAAAGCTTGAAATTTGTACTCTTCTTTTTTGACTTTTAATCCTTTTATTTCTTTATCTCTTCTAATTTCATTTAGTAATGTTTCTAGAGATAGTATGAATAACGGGGGATAGAGGGCACCCCTGTCTCACTCCTTTTGATATTTAGAATTGTTCTGTCATGTCTCCATTTATTGTTATTTTTGCGGTTTGGAAGGAGTAAATTTTCATTATCAAGTTTATAAATTTATCACCAAATTTCATATTTTCCAATTGTAGTATGAGAAATTTCCAATTTACATTGTCAAATGCCTTCTGTGCATCCCAAAAAATTAATGCCAATTGTTTATCCGAATTTATTTCATAGTATTCCAGTACGTCTATTATTAATCTCATATTGTTTTTTATTTATCTTTTTGGAAGAAAGCCGTTCTGATCCGGGTGAATGTATTCAATTATTACTTTTTTAAGTCTTTCTGTGATAATCAGTGCAAATAATTTATAATCTACGTTTAATAATGATATCGATCTGTAATTTTTGATTTGTATTTGATCTGTCTCTTCTTTTGGAATAAGTGTAATAATGGCTTCAGTCCAGGATTTAGGGATTGTGGCTTCCAAAAGTGCATCATTAAAGATTCCAAGTAATATTTCATCCATTGGGTGCTGACATGTCTTGTAGAATTCTGACGGTATACCATCTGGTCCTGGGGTTTTATCATTTTTCTGCTTTTTTCTTGCCTCTATTAATTCTGTCATAGTGATTGGCCTGTTCAGTAATTCTCTATGTGTTTCTTCTAATCCTTTACATCTGTTTTATTTAAATATTGTTTAATATCCTCTTCCAAAATCTCTTCTTGCTCATATAGTTTTTGGAAAAATGTTTTTGCTACATTCTTTTTGTCCTCATTCCTATGGTATATCTCTCCTGTATCATCTTGTAGTTGGTGTATCGTTCTTTTCTCTTTTTCTTTTTTCAATTTATACGCCAGCCAACGTCCTGTTTTATTTGCATGTTCAAAATTATTTTGTTTTGCTAATTTAATTTTCCTTGCTATTTCTGTTTATGTGATCAAATTAATTTTGTGTTTTGTCAAGTTTATTTTTCCTTTAATCATTTCTGTAACTAGAATTCATATTTTTTAAGGTCCTTTAACAAATTATCTCTTGTTTGTTATCTTTATTTTTCTTTGCTGTGTATGCAATTGTCAGGCCTCTTATATAGGCTTTTGCCATATTCCAAAGATTCTGAAGAGAGGTTTGCTCCTTGTGTTTATCTTGAAGAATATATTCATTTCTTTTTCCATCATCTGTGTATAATCTTTATCTTTTAGTATTTCCTTATTCATCATCCATCTTTTCTTTCTCCGATATCCTTTCCATATTATTTTTACTGGGTTGTGGTCTGCCCAAGTATTTGCCATTATTTCTACCTCTTCTAGTTCTTTCCTGAGTTCTGTCGTCATCCAAACCATGTCTATTCTAGACCATGATTGGTATGGGCTAGAAAGAATGTATACTGTTTTTCCTCTCTGTTTGCCTCTCTCCATGCGTCTTGAAGACATAATTCCTATACCATCTCCTTGAAAGTATCTGGAAGTATCTTTTTCTTGGTTTTATTTTTCTTATTACTCTGGTAATCTTTTTCTGTATCCGTAATTGCATTAAAATCACCTATAATACAAATATTCTCATATGCCAAGTCTTTTACTTTATCATGTATATTTTTGAAAAATTCATTTTGATTCCTGTTTGGTGCATAGATCGAAATCAGTAGTATTCTTTTTAGTTCTGTTTGTAACTCAATCATCAAAACCCTTCCATCTTTGTCTGTGTATATTTGTTTTGTTTTCAGATGTTTTTTGGTATAAACTGCAATACCTCTCTGTTTTTGTTCTGCTAATGAAGTATATAGATTCCCTAGTCTTGGATTCTGTAACATCTTTTGGTGTTGTTTTTTAATATGGACTTCCTATAGATTTATAATATCCATCTCCAATTTTTGTAGCTTTGTAAATACCTGAGTTCTTTTGGCTCTTTAATCCATTTATATTGATCGAAATCATGTATATTTCCTGTTCCATTTTTATTCTTATCTATTTGTTGTCCTTAGTCTTCTTGTGTTTCTTCTTACTATTTGTGTTTTTCCCCTCGCTCCCTCTCTCTCCATTTTTTCTCTTTCCAATCTTCTCCTTTCCTCTTGTTCTCCTTCTGTTTCTTCTGTGGAGTGTTCTTCTTGGCTTTTATTTTCCAGTTCTCTGATTTCTTGATCTTCCTCTAGTACGAAATGTTGTTCGAAAAACTCCTGGGCTTTTTCCAAACTGTCTATCCTAAATTTCTTCTCTTGCCAAGAGATTAGAATGCCCTCTGGGATTAGCCAATGGAACATCACTTTATATTTGTTTAATTGTGTTGTAAGAAAATTGTAATTTTTCCTCTGGTCCCTTACTTGTCTTGGAATCTGTTTGAGTGTTATTATTTCCTTCCCTTTATACAAAATTGCCTCACCTCTCATTTTTTTAATAGATTTCTTCCTTTATCATTTCTTTGGGTGAATCTAACATGCACTTCCTTTGGCAACTTGTGCCTGTGCGCATAATTTGTATGCACTCTATAAACCTCATCAATGTCCCTTCATATATCCTCTTTATCTCTCCATGTTGTTTCTGCCAGGATATCCGCCATTATCTCTCCTAAATCTTCCTCTTTACTTTCTGCTATGTTCTGGAACCTAAGATAAAAGGATGCCTTCTCCATTTCTAGGCATGTGATCAATTCTTCCAGTTCTCTGTTAGTTGACATCTGTTTTTGTTCCCACGTTTCTATCTTCTTGTCCGTTTGTTCCATTTTTGATTCCACCATTTGGAATCTTTGTTCATTTTTAGCAATATTCTGTTGTATCTTTTCTATTTTGTCATCCATTTTCTTTATATTGTCTTTTATTTCTCCCACATCAGATTTCAGATCCTCATGGTTTCTTCTTGTTTCCTCATGGTTTTTTGCGATAGATTCTTGTGTCTTATTCATTACTTCTGATTCATTGCCAATACTGATTGGATATTTTGTATACTGGAAGTGAAGCCTGCCCTTTCTTTATCTGCTCCTAGCATGGTTTCTATAGATCTTTGCTGTGCAAGGGATGCTGTGAGAGATGCTTGGTTCGAGGTTATTTTCTTATTTATTTTGGTTATCGTTGTTGTGCCTGTGCTTGTCATTTTTACTCTTTGTTATAGATTCTCCCAAAATTTCATACACTAGCTTACTTTTGATTTCTTAAATTTATTGTCTATAACAATATTTAAACTTCTGTCTCATATGAATCTTTAAATGGCAATCTATATTTATAATGTTGTAAATTTATCTATATAAATATTCTTATCACTCTAATAACAACTTAACCACTTAACCACTCTATCAGGCAGTATTTAGTAATATATATCTTTTTATATACTTGTTCAAGATTTGTAAATTCTAACTTATATATACACTTATGTTAGAGGAGAAGGAAAATAAGGAGAGGGATGTGAGGGGGAAAATTTAAGATTCTAACAATTCATTAATTTGTTCTTGATATAGTTAATGTAATATATATAATCAATCTATAACGATAAATAAATAAATAAATAGAACTAGGCATTACTAAAATTAATATCAATAAACACTAATTACCAGTCAATAGTCAGCAGTCAACAATTATTAATAAGTGATATATAATTCTACTCAAATTAATCAGTTATATATATGGTTCGTTATTTTCCTGTCATATAATCCTCTTTCACTCTTGCATCATGTCAGTCATCTGTACAGTTCTTTTTCCTCACTCTCTTGAAATATAAATTTTAATGTCTATCACCAGAAATGTCCAAATATCAGAAATGTCCAAATTCAGCACTTTTGGGTAGCAAGTTCAAAGTTTGTTATGTTCCATGCCAAATCTGTTTATCACTCTTTTAAAGTCACTACTTCTCCAGTCACCGTTCTGTTTGCACCACTCACTCTCTTCCTCCGATCTTTAATGGCTTCTGTCCATCTCACAGTCCTTAATCCTAAACACTGACTTCCTGCAATTCTGTTTGTTTTGTAATTCACACCTCAGAGAATATATCATTGGAGAGAGAAGTAATTTAAAAAAATTTAGATTGTGCAGAAATGAATAGATTAACTATGATGGTAAAGGAAAGAGAAGATTCAGAATATTTTAAGATATGCAATAAATTTTACTATTGATTAGAAAAGAGATATAAATAAGTTTTAAAAGAGATTGAGGAAAAAATTATTGCTGTAAGTAGAATATTATACTAATGGGAAACCTTTGTAATGGACTTGGTAAGATTAAAGACAGAAGAGATAGAGAAGAGAAGAATTTTTTGAAGATAACACCGAAATGTCACATGGAAGAAATGAATGAACAAACTTAATGTTTGTTTGTCTTAAAAAATAAAAAAAACTATTTAAAAAAAGAAGGCGCCCTCAGATCAGACGCAAAAGAACTCGACCTTTATGGCAGATCTGGAGGCGTGATGACCTGATTGTTCAAATGGAGTAGTAAGAGAAAAGAGGTAAAACAGCATGAAGTATTATGAGAAGGAGCGAAAAGAAGATTGATACTGGAAAGACTCTCAGTGGTTTGGTGTAACACGGATTACATAAACTGTTGAGTGAATCTCCTAGATGGTGGAAAAGCAGCGATTTAGCAGTGGGAGCAGAGACCATACAGTGAAAATTATTAAAAAGGACAGATCACGTGGAAGCTGTGTACAAAAGAATAGAGGCACACTTTGAAAAGCTTAATAATGGTAAATTTGTTATTGTTGTTATTGTTCTTCTTCTTATTATTATTTATCAAAACAATGATATCCAGATGCCATACTGTTCATGCATTCAATACCTATTTATATCAAAAGATAAAAAACGCATATACATAAAAAAAAATGCAGGCAACGCTGTTTGAAAGGGTTTCCGCTCCGCTGTTTCTTTTTCTCTTTCTCTCTCTCTCCCCCTCCCTCTCCCTCTCTCTCTCACACACACAATGAGAAATGGCAGAAGGCAACTGGGTAAGGGGACTGAGCCTCCCCCATCTCCAGGTTGGTGCCCTGAGGCCCAGCCTCTGCATGGGCAACCCCTGCCTGGCCAACACAATGGGCTCCCTTGCAGTGCCACTGTCAGTTTTGGAAGCCATATTAGGCCAGAAGCTTCCATGCTGCCACCTTCTCATGTGTGGGAAAGTAGGAGGAGGGATTTAGTAGCGGGGTTGTCTTTAGACATAATAGCATTCTTCCTGTCGGTCAAGGTCAGGCCGATCCTGCATCTGGAGAAGGAGTGGTTGGAGTGCTGTCTCGAGATGGGATGGATGGTGATTGGAGCATGTGATCAACTGAAGAGTGAGGGAATGGTTTTGGGGTTTTTGATTTACTGAGGGAAAACCCGGACCTCTCAGATTCGGGTTTTCCCAGATGTGCCAGTTTACCTATTTTAGTAAATAGAACCTTGAAAAATGCTTGCGTCAGAGTTTTTACTTGAAGTTGGGTTTTTTCTGGAATGCTGACATTAACCCGAATCCCCCTTAAAGAATAATGGCACCCCGAAAGGGGCCTGTCAGAGGTGCTGAGCTCAGCATCTATCTAAACCTTGGATGTTGTGAAGACTCAGTGAAAATGGAGGAGAGGGGGCCATGGGGATAGGTACTCAAGAATTTATCAGCACCTTGTTTTCTCCTTCTGAAGAAATGGTGTGATCCATTGAGCTGCAGAGGAGGCCCGAAGGCTAGGTGCTCGGCCCAAGGAGTTGGATTCCAGGAAAAGTTGCCTGTCTGATCCAACTCCAAAAAGGGGACTAGAGGAGAGACTGCCTGGATTTTGTGACGCTCCCAGCCCAATTAAGTTGCCCTATGAGCCAGAGTGGAGGAGGGGGACAGTTTTGGGATCTGGAAATTCCCAGGACTGGAACCTGTTGTCCCCATCATGAAGCCAATCATTAACAAGGCTCCTGAAGTGTTTTGAACAGATGGAAGTAGGAAGTTATGCACCCCCCCCAACCTCCTCAACTGAGATGGAGCTTAGCACAATGTATGTTCACCTTCCCCAATCCAGGACCTAGCAGAGAAATTAGCGGGGTGTAGGCACCACTCTACCTGGCCAGGGACGAAACGAGGAGTGGCTCAGCGCAGCATAGCCATCCCATAACTGGGAGACATCAGTTGCAGCTGGCATGGGGAATACAAAACCCCCCTGCTGGCCCCCCTTGCCAGCCTGCCTTCATGCTACTTCCTGCTGAGTGTATCCCCCCAGGCTGGGGATTCTATCCCGGCCAGGGGTGGGTCCAGTGCCAGTGGTATCCAGCATCATCTGCTCCAATTTTCCAGGGATGCCTGTGGCCTCAATATGGCCCAATGATCCCAGCACCGGGGAGGGGGGGGCTAATCCAGCAGCCGGCTGGAGTTCCCCCCCTCTCTGCAGCCCAACAAGCAGCTCAGCCACCGGCCCCTCTCCCTCAGCAGGCTGCCGTCCAGCAACTAGCAGCAGCTCCACCACAGGTTCCAGCTCAGTTGCCCATCACTGGGTCCAATCCACCTGCGAGGCCAATGCCACCCTGCTTCAGAGCAACATTTGATGGCACACCTATCAAACTGGCTTACTTCCTCAGAAGGGTATGGGCTCATATGAAGACCAATATGAGTCAGATTGGGACTTGGTATCAGTGATTTCTGATGGGATGTATGAAGGGGAGGCTTCTGAATGCATTAGCCCAACTGCACAATGAGGGTGCTGTGGAACTAAATGATGCCGATGAGTTGTGCTGCTCCAGGTCAGATTCGAAGACCCAGACCAAATCAATGAAAATGAAGCCACAATAAAGGTGATGAAGCAAGGTAATCGGCCCATAAAAGATTTTGTATGGGACTTTAGACGGGTCACAGGGAACCTGGACATTGGCCGGATCGCATACTCCTACACTATTTTAAAGAGGCCATTGATCAAGAAGTCAGAACTGCCTGTGGGGTCCGGGGGGTGCCTGAGCGACTGCACGACTGGTACACCATGTCCATAGCTCTGGACAGAGAAATTCACCCCCACCACAAAACCCCAGCAGAAAAGCCTCCTCGGAGAACATTAGGTAGACGGCCCCTTTCAAAGCCTGCTGAAGTCTCCCCCCCTCAGCCGGAAGGGGTGATTAAATGCTATTGGTGTGGACAAACAGGACATCGAGCTTCTGAGTGCCTGGCCCCTGCCCCAGTTCCATAACAATGTCCGGCCATGGCCGTCCGAGGCAAAAGGGCTCCAAGGAAGGCCCCAGACACACTTGATTTGCCAGACAAGCCATAGAGGTTCCCCTCCCCACTGAAGAGAGTGAGGAACCTCTGGCCAAAGAAGCCCCTCCTGATGAGACTAGCAGAGAAGACAACCTGATGGTGAGTTCACCCATCCCCCCTTTTCAATTAAAGTGAGACTGGTGGTGCCAGAGACAGGGGAGCAAGGAGAACTGCCAGCAATAATAGATGCAGGCTGTACCAGATGTTTAATTGGACTTCCAATTGTTGAACAATTGGGGATCAAAACAAGAGCCTTAAAGCGCCCAATTAAATTTCACCAGGTGGATGGGACATTAATTGGAGGAGTCCCAGCCACCCAAATTACAGAACTGGTTAGATTAGAAATTGGGAGACATCATGAACTTACATGATTTATAGTAACCCCAAAGATGTCAGAATCCATCGTACTGGGCCTGGCTTGGCTGGACAAATGAGTGCAGCATGGCTTGCAACTGGTGGAACGACGCAAATTCTGGGGCACTGGAGTGAGTGCTGATATCTCAGCTGTTTTGGGGATCCATAGGGGGCCATAGCCGACTCGTACGGTTGGTGAAGAAAGGGAGCACAGGCTGGTGTGGACAGAGAATCCACAAATTCCCTACAGCACCAGAGAAGAGCCTTCGACTCTACAGCTGGGAAGACAGCCATTGAGAGCTGTCACAAAGCTGGAACAGTCACGAGTGAAGGGAAGAAAGAGGAACCAAGACATAACATTTGGGTGAGAAAGGAATTGTTGTCTTGGAAATAAGACTTCTACTCTTTAAGAGATAACCTGAACTGTAAAAAAAAAATTTAATTAGAACAAAAAGTGGGCCACACTGAAGTGATGCAGGCTGGACCCTCACATTTTCCAGGATGGTCACATGGACCAGATGCAACCTCATTGTGGGCCAGATGCAGCCTCATTGCAGCTACATGCTGCCTGCGGGCCTTGAGTTTGACACCCCTGCACTAGGACTTGATTTCCTGCAGCAGATTTTATAGGGTAGGTTTGAGTGCAGCTTCTTCAAAGAAGTGGTGGCATTTTATAGCTGGTCAAGGTATCCATTTTGAAGTATGTAAAGTAGAGGTGAAAATACTTGTTTTTATTGAAAAGAGGAGCGTTTCTACTCCACTTGGAAGGATAGATTCATTCTCAAGAGATTAGATCAAATTAAAAGTCTTGACTTTGCTTTTTATATAATGCACTGAACTCAGTTTGTGACTACAATTGAATGGATTCAAGTACACTCAGAGACACAAGGATGAAAAATAAAAATTCTTTCGAGTAAAGCTTGACTCCTTTTCTAATAGCAGCAGTATAGAAGTTGTTTGTTATTGTTTTTTTCCAGAATATTTTTTCAATTCCTCAGTGGTAGTATTAGTGAGTAGTCCATCAATGGAGCTAATGGGGTGTGGTCATAAGTAACTTTTTCAAGGTTAGCTTGGTGCTTCCACTATCAGTGCAAGAAGCCAAAAGGGCATAGATGGAGTGGGAGGAAATAGGCAGGTGGGAAGAATTGAAGCAGTTAAAATAAATGGAGGGAGATTTGTCAAATTTTGATCGTTTGATTGTGAACACTTCAGTGGTCTTTTGTCCCTTCATTCAATGCTGCCATTACTGAATCATTGCCGAATGAATGACTGTAAGTCAAGAACTAGCTGTACAGTATTTATCTTTTTGAGCAACTATCCTGCACAATGCTTTTTTAATGCAAAGGAAATTCATAGCAAAAATTCACTCGTTTCAACTAGGGCTGTAATCACAATGGTCAACAAATTGTTATGCAAATCAGTGTGAAAGCACATTCTGCTTTCAGATTTCTTAGCTATTGAGAAATATATGGAAAAGTAAAAGGTAACATCTTCAATCAGGCTTATTTTCTGATGATGTCATGGATATATTCATAGAACTGTTTTGGCAATAATACAGAAGATATTTACTAGAGTGTTTTATTCACTTTCCAGACTTTTATTATATGTATATGAAAAAACTTTTTTTTAAATTCCACCTGACATCTACCATTCAGCTTTGCTGAATGATGCTTGATCCTAATATTATGTAATCCCATCTTTTTTTCTGTCTCTGCAGTTAATTAAATGTAAGTACAGTTAGGCTGCTTTGTCTATTCTCCATATTTATACATGAAATTTGGTAATGTTGACGTAATGTAGTAAACCATAACATTTGTTCATGGTTTAGAAATGTGTGGACTCAACTATTATGTCTTGTAAGCTCTGATTTACTTAGCTGAATATGTATCAGCCCTACTAGACAGACTCCACAGGATGTTTACAATTATTTTTGTAGAGATTGGCTGTAATAATAGAATCTTGCAAGTCTGATTTTGCTCTACTTTCCCCCCTCCTCTTCATAATTCAGTGTCTGAACATTACCTGGACTTTCTGGACATAAAAATATTATAATGCTAGTTGCCTTGGCAATGGAGTCTGCATATCACCATTAATGAGTTGTGATGGTGCGGTGGTTAGAATGCAGTACAGCAAGCTACTTCTGCTGACTGCTGGCTACAGTTTAGCAGTTCAATTCTCACCAGCTCAAGGGTGACTCAGCCTTCCATCCTTCTGAGGTCGGTAAAATGAGGACCCAGATTATTGGGGGCAATATGCTGACTCTGTAAACTGCTTAGAGAGGCCTATAAAGCACTCTGAAGCATATATATAAGTCTAAATGCTATTGCTATTAAGATAATCTTTATTCAACAAATGTTGATTAAGCCAGGACATCTAGACAATTCAAGACAGTTGAACCGGATACTAAATACCATTTAGGACTAAGTCGGAATTTTACTTCAAAATCATCCATTTAGGACATCTAAAGTTCTTTGTTCATCATTGGAATACATGTTTATTTAATCTGTGTAAATATAATTAAAAGTCCAAGGTTTAAATCCATCTTTCTCTTTTAGAAATTTCCAGACGAGATTCCATTCATCATTTATAGTTAGCCTACTATTGCACCATTCCCAGAATACCATTACAAAATGAAATACAAATACAATTTAAACAATTTAGATTTTCTAAGATATGGAAGCTGACAGCAAACATGAGGCTATTGCCTCATCTTTGTTTCTATTGCTGTAAACGTTCTTGAAGAATCACAGCTGTTTAAAGAAAGTTGATTTTCAAAAGCATGTGCTATATAATAAAGTTTATGTAAGGTAGCCAAAAACTCCTGCTTTATAGGACTTTTACCATGAGATAATATAAGCATGCTTATAATTCAAAGCTACATTAATTTGCAGCTGTGACCAATGATTGGAGTGTATTATTTTGACCTAAACCTGGGTCATCCTGTGTTGGAATAAGAGTCACAGAATGGCATTCCTTTTAAATCTCAAGATTTTGATGGCAGTCTTTTAACTGCACTCAATAATATGCTCCATGATTTGAAGAACAAATGTCCTAAAAATGTCTTTTAAGATGACCTAGCAGTGCAGACAGAGATAATAAACATGTTGTGCAGTCAAATGATCAATCCAGGAAGTGCTGGAAAGAAGAAGCATTTTAGAAGAGCCCAATTGTTTTGTTGATCATCATCATCATCATCATCATCACCACCATCATCATCACCACCACCACCATGACCAATATGTAACTTTTGGAAAAACAGACTTATGAATTATGCAAGTTCAGAACTGTTTAAAAGATTGCTCCAAGGCATTTTGAAACCTGAGCAAAAGTATTTACCTTCTAACCACTGGTGACTGGAATATTAAAAAAGAATTTGTGTTTGGGGACCCGTAAATACAATTGGACAAACAAAAACAACTTGAGGAGTGGAGGATTCCTGAAGTAACTAACTGATTTGATTGAACATTGATGAGATATTTAAATTTGACTTGGAGGTTTGGTTTCTGAACTGACAAGTGTGGAGACTTAAACGAAATGGAGTTAATGATTCAAAACATTAAGGACATTAAGGACCTTATCCTGGAATTACACAAGGACATGGTGGAAATATTTGATCGTATAGATCAGTAGTTCTCAACCTTCCTAATGCAGCGACCCTTTAATACAGTTCCTCGTGTTGTGGTGACCCCCAACCATAAATTATTTTCGTTGCTACTTCATAAATGTAATTTTTTACTACCGGCATGGCTTATTTTGTGGGCGTGGCTTGGAGGTCATGTGACCGGGTGGGCATGGTTAGCTGGTCATGTGACTGGTGGCCATGGCTATGTGTATAGGGACTACTCAGAGGGCTGAAAAAAGTCATTTCTGAAATGTCCTTGCACTTTTGACTGGTCCTCACCCTTATGACCATCCTCACATTTATGCCGGTGCAGCATTCTTAACAACCATGTCACTCATTTCACAACTGCTTCTCTTCACCATGGTGACAAGATAGGGCAAAAACGTAAAATGTGAGGACAGTCGTAAGTTCGAGAACTGGTCAAAAGTGTGAGGACCAGTCAAAAATAACTTTTTCAGCCCTCTGAGCAGTCCATGTGCACAAAAGGACTACCCAGAGAGCTGAAAAAAGTGATTTCTGACAGGTCCTCACACTTTTGACCGGTCTTGACACTTATGACTGGTCATTATTTATGCCCATTGTAGCATTCTTAACAACCGTGTCACTCATTTCACAACTGCTTCTCTTCACCATGGTGACAAGATAGGGCAAAAACGTAAAATGTGAGGATAGTCGTAAGTTCGAGAACTTGTCAAAAGTGCGAGGACCAGTCAAAAATAACTTTTTCAGCCCTCTGAGTAATCCATGTGCATAAAAGGATACAGCAATAGAGAGGGATGAAGGAAGGGAAGGGAAATTAGAGTAGGAGTGAAGGTAAGAGGGGGAGGAAGAGAGGAAGAGAAGGAAAAAGGAAGAGGAAGTAGGGAGGAGAAGAGGCGGGGGAAGAGAAAGTAAGAAGGTAAGAAAAGAGAGAGGTGGTAGGTTTGAGGAGAAAGATTGCTGTACAATAAAAAAGATGAAAGGGAAGAAAACCAACCCCAAACAAATATAAAGATATTAAGATAAAGAATGAATTGTTAAACTTTAAAGAAAGAAGAGAACAAATATGAATAAATAGCAATAATTAGAAACACATATACAAACATACAATGTATTTTCTTTGAACAGAGTATTTGGCCGGTTCACAAATTTAAACAGTGTTTAGTCATTTCAATTAAATTTACAATTTCTATATTTCCTTTTTCCATATTTATTCCTCATCTATTTTTTTAAAAAAACCAATATTACCCTTCATCCTCATCTCTAATCTTAACCAATTTCAATTTTTCCCTTCTATTCTATATTATACCCCTTCCCATTGTCATCTATTTTTATATCCATCTTCACATTGGTTAATTATGTAATTATGTAATACAGTTGTTTAATACAAATTCAACATTTTAATATAAATCAATTAGTTATATAACTATCTTTTTTGTATATTAATCAATATGAACATGAATATTCCAATTATTTCCACGCAATCCTATTTCTTACAAATCAATTAATTATATTTACCAATAATAATAAACCAAATAATTTCCCCCATATATTCCTCCAAACCACAACTTAACCATTTCTGCTTTCAACACAATATACAATTAATAGTATCTCAATTATTACAATTCCCTAGTTAAATAGAGCTTTTTTTCTTTTGTGTTTTAAAATCTTGAACCTCCTCTTTTGCCCTAAATTTCCCATTGTTCGCAGTTTTCCACCTACCTTTTTTGGTGAGGAAAAAGAAAAAGAAATCTCTCTCTGCCTCATTTTGTCACGTTGCAGCAAAGACCCTGCTTTAGTTTGGTTTCAGTTTCGCTTTTCAGCATGGCTTGGGGAAAAAAAATCTGCACCTCTTTGCAGCTAGCAAAACAGCTGAGAGCAAATCAGCTGAGAGTCGGGAGGCTGATCTAATCAATTTATGGTAATTAACCTATGCTGGAACTGAAAGGGGCTGTTTTTTCTATTTTTGCAGGCACGGGTCTACTCATTTGTTTTCTCTTAACACTGATCTGCTGTAGGACAGCCCTTTGAAGCCCTGCAGCAAGAATTTAAACAGTTTTTTTCCCTTTAGCCATCAGCTGGGACTCAGGAGGCAGCAATAGATTGGGAGTGGGCGGGGTAAGCGACCGGCGATCCAACAGAGGCAGAGGGTGAGGGTGAGTGAAGGTGGGGGGGTGAGAGAGGGCTTTGGCGACCCCTGTGAAATGGCCGTTCGACCCCCAAAGGGGTCACGACCTCCAGGTTGAGAACCGCTGGTATAGATAGAAGACAGGAAAATTGTATACAAGAGACAAGGAGCAAAGACCAGGACAAAAAGGAAAGAATGGAATCATCAGCTGGAACAGAAGGGTAATTAAAACTGAGAAACCAGCAAAAAGAAGATAACAAGGAGGAGACACTATTAAAATTAATTAGAATTGATGAATTAAAACAGGGGGGAAACATTTTAAAAGATTTTAAAAAGAAATGGGAGAAACGGGAAGAGGTTTGGAGGGAAACAATAGGATTTAGAGCAGAAAGCTTTCAAATTAAACAGTGGGAAAAGACAGGGCAAGGAGAAAAAGTTAAATTATGGATTCAGAATATAAACTTCGAAGTAAAAGGAATAAAAGACTTAAGAGGAAAACAGGGGAGTCAAGTCAAAAAAAAGGAAAAGAAACATGAAAAATAGACAAAGAATGAAAATAATGGTAAGCCTGAAATGTTAGGGTATAAGAAACTGGTATTCAGATGATATGCTGTTTGATCAATGAAGTGATGTTAGTATTAAAAGAATAATATTGTAGTTGTAAATGATTAGAATAATGATGTGTGTAAAATTATTAATATGAATATTAATCAATATTATGATGATATTATAATTATGATTATTATTATCAATAACACATGTTTAAGTGATTAAATCTGTTTCTTTTATTTTTTAATGTAACTTTAAGAAGTTGTATAGTTATAGTTGAAAGATATTAATTGGAAAATACACCATATCCTGTAGGTATTGGGAATATTATATACAACAACAAAAAGAGAGAGGGAAACAGAAGGGAGTGGAAGGGAGCAGGTGAGGAGGGGAGAAAGAGTAAGGGGAGAGAGGAAAGTGGAGGGGAGGAAAAGAGTAGAAAGGGAAGGAGAGGGAAAGGGAAGCAGAGAAAGGGAAGCAGAGAAGAAGAAAGAGGGGAAATAGAGAAGGGAGAGGAGAAGGAGAGAGGGAAGGAGAGGGAAAAAGAGGAGAAGGAAGGAGGGAAGTAGAGAGAAAGAGGGGAGAAGGGGGGAAAAGAGGAAAGGAGATGGATTGTTGTAAAATTGGGAAATATGGTGTACAGGAGAAAAGAAAACAGATGGACAAATTCGTATTTTTTCTACTTGAGGGTTATACTATTGAAATTATAACGAAAGATAATACAGTGGACATTAAAGCATGTTGGTTTAGATGTTATTGCATACTTGTTAATATTTATATGAAAATTAAAAAATTGTGTAAAAGATAGGGATAAATAATATGGAATAAGGAAAATGGAAGGTAATAATTATGAATATATTTATCTGTATTGAAAGGTATGATACTCAAACACCACACTATCCACATAATGATATGTATAATTTTTTTAAAAAATAAGAACTTGATGGAAAAAAGAGAGTTATCTATATTTTTCTTATTTGATTCTTGAACACCTTTTTCAAATATGAAGACATTAATTTGTACATCTACTATATTATTTTTCCATATCATTCTTGTAAACTATCATATTTAAACCCACATTTCACTCAATTTCAGTTTTATCCACAAAATGTTCCTATTCTGCAATGTTTGCATACAATCCATAAAATTAGACATTCTTAAAATTAATTTAAGTCCATAGTTCACAAATCCCCATAAAAATATCACAGTACATAGACCAATTTACACTGTTCCAATCTCTGCTTAACTGTGGTTTAAAATTTTATTAATTTTTTATTGTGGTTGTATTATGTTCCAAATGGGGATGCATTATATTTATTTTTGATATATTCTTGTAGGAAGTTAGCACCCATCCCTCTCCTAGGAAAATGAGATATTTTAGGAAATATTAAAAGGGCAGAATATTTCCCCTAAAAAGGAGGCAGAAACTCAGCCCCATCTTTGTTAATGGGCCATTAAGGCCAATCTATTCTACATAACAAAGATCTACCTCCTGCAGGCAGAGCCATAGTAGGAATTGCCTACACCCAAGATCCAACAAAGATAGCGTTATGTATCTAATTTTGGAGGGAAATTAGAGTGGAAAAAATATCAATGCTCATTGGTTAAGACACTTGGAGAGTAGCTATATAAGGAGAACTGTTGAACTGCAAAATTGCTGGATTCTCACTGTATATTAAAGAGTTGTTGTTCACTTCGACCTGGCTCCTGGCTCCTCACTTGCCCGATCTAACACTGGCAACGAGGGTGGGATTGAGGTAGACAGGTTGCGCAAATAAGAGCTGACAACAGAATACAGCCAGGCGGGAAAGTCTGCACGAGCCGAGCACAGCAGAGAAATGTCTGCCTTCACACCGCCAATGCCATTCGATCCTGAAAAAGAGAAGTGGAGATCGTACATGACGCGGTTTGAATGCTTCCTTGAAGCAAATGACTCCAAGGGCTGTCTGACAATTGGAAGCCCCAAAGTGTTTGACGCAGCCGAATTACTGTCAAAGCCAACACCGGTGCAGTCTGTACCATGGCAGGTCCTGGACACCAGGTTGAGGACGAACTATGCCCCTGTGCCCTCCAAATTCGTTCAGTGCTATGAGTTCCAGCAAAGACTCCAGAGGGATGGTGAGCCAATAAATACATACATGGCAGTGCTACGCAAGACTGCCATGCACTGCGAGTACCATGATCTACATAATGTTCTCCTGGAGCAACTAATCTGCGGAGTCTGGGAGATTCGCCTCCAGAGGTGACTGCTGGCCAAGACAAACCTCACCCTGCACATTGCCCTAGATGAAGCCAGAGCGCATGAATCATCTAACAAGGCAGCAGAATCCCTGCAGCGACTGGCGCCACCCCAGGCGGCACAATAGTCTACCCCTGTCCACAGGGAATCAGCCCTGACTGATAGCGATGAAGAAGGCAATGAGGACGTATTCAAAACTGACAGAAATAAGAAGGATGATGATGGCCAGAAAGAGAGTTGTGCTAGTTGTGGGGGATTCCATCAGAGGCAGATGTACCATTTCAAAGATGCCATTTGCAGGCACTGTGACAAAAAGGCACATTTGGCTCGGGTGTGCAGGGCGAGTCAACTGTTCAGTCACAAACAGAGAGCATTCGCCAGCCACAACCTCATAAGAAGGATGGAAATGTCCAACAAAAATGAGGTGCCTATTTCAAAACACCAGAGACATTCCAGACCTACATTGGGCAAGCTACAACATCCCAGGAGAAAAAGCTGCATGTAACCGTCGTCCATTACCATCATGTCCTGGGCCGAGCTAAAAGTGGCAATTCCAGACATCAAAAAACATCAGCTGAGGCTTCCGGTGGCTCCGCAGTTCATCGAAGATGCCTAGAAATGGGCGCCCGCTTCCTTGTTCTGTAAAAGCTCCCGATAGCAGGCAAACGCTGTCGGGAAGCTTGGAAAGGCTCTCCCCGGGCAAAGGGGAGAGTGAAGAGCAGGCTGGTGGGGGTAGAGTTCCCCAAAGCCCCCCAGGAAAAATTCTGGGGTGCGAAGAAGGGGAACTCCCCAGAAACCAGCCAAGCAGCTCTGGACTTGGAATGACTCTGCTAGATGCAGAGCCAGATGTCACGACCACAACCAGCCATCAAAATCATTTGAAGGGTAAAACATTTTTTAAGAATTATTTTTAAACTTTACTTTAACTGAAAGCTAGATGCTGGTGGAGCAGAGCAGGAGACAAGAAAATAAGATCGCTTAATCTTTAACTCCGTTTAAAACGTCAAAAAAATGGCACCTAGTGAAAGTGATTATTAGGCTTGTTATATTTGTAGTAGACAAAGAGCTACTGGAAAACGTTCAGAGCCGTTTTGGAATGGAAGTAAAAGTTGAAACAATGGTTGAAGTTGGACCTGCAGGATTATTTCCTTCTGAATTAGGAGATATTCGAAATGAAATTGCCAAAATTTTTCAAGAACTTTCAGACTTGATTATTGTCAACATTTTGGCTTTAATTGAAAAGAAGTCTGATAATGAAGTGCTGGCGGGGAAACCAGAAGACAATACACAGTGGAGTTTGGAGATTGAAACACAAGCTGCAGGGTCCAGAATGCAGGGGGATATGATTCAAATGGAAGCTTTGGTAGATACTTCCAATTTGTTTATAGAGGACTTGCAGTTGAATCAGCAATTACAAATGGAGGAACTATTTGGCAAACAAAGGAATGGTGTGCTGGACTATACAAGTAAGAAATGGCGAAATCAGGATTTTAACTTCAAGCTAAGGGAGAAGATTGCAAAGTTCAAGGGAACTTTTATGACACATCAATCTCAGCGCAAGTTTAAGAAACTTTTAGGAGGGGCAGAAGGAACTTTTTTTGAAAGAATTAAGGCAAGAAAAGGATTGGAAAAGATTTAAGAAGAAGATGTAAAACTTTTATTAAATTGGCAGTTTTAAAGGTTATTTCAAGTATGGATGTCTTATATGTAAAAAGGATAACTTTCTTGTTTAATGATATGATGGTACTATAATGGTTAAAGTAAAGAAAGCCTTCTTTTTTTTTATTGAAAAAGTTTTACAAATACAAACTTTCCCCCTTTTTCCCCCCCCAACCCAACACTAGAAAATACATATAAAAAACAATATATAACACCCCCCCAACCCCACCCTATCCCACCCCCTCCCCCCTCTTCCCTCCCCCCCTTGACTTCCATTATATGCAATGCTAATATTTCCAAACAATATATATATTATTCAATCTTCCATATCTTTTTTCTATATTTACTAACATAATCATCTCAGCTAAAAGCGATATAATATTTTCTAGTCCGATACTTATTCTGTACATACTCAATCCATAATTTCCATTCCTGTATATACTTCTCATGCGTCTGATCTTTTAAAAAAGCTGAAATCTTTGCCATTTCTGCAAATCCAGCCATCTTCTGAGTCCATTGGTCAACAGTCGGTAAGACATCACTCTTCCAATGTTGGGCAATCAACAACCTAGCTGCTGTCACCATATACAAAATCAGTTTAGTTTCACCCAGTGTAAAGTCTTTAACTATACCCAATAGAAAAAATTGCGGAGAAAATTGTATTTTTTTCTTTAAAACATTTTGCATAACCCACCAGATTTTTATCCAAAAAGCCCTCACCTTTTTGCACGTCCACCATATGTGATAATATGTAGCATCTAAACAATCACATCTCCAACA
>WNWU01013404.1:0-10105 GCA_012654045.1 Ptyas mucosa | reverse complement strand
GCTGCAGAATTAAAAAATTAACAAACATCTTATAATTGTTTTACTTTCCTAGATAAGGTCTATGAAGAAATTTCAAGAATCATTGGGTCTGTTCAGCCAAGGATTGAACATCGAGCAAAGATGCCTTATACTGATGCAGTTATCCATGAAGCTCAAAGGTTTGCTGATATTGTTCCAGCAAATGTAGCACGAGCAACTACAGTAGATATAACCTTCCAAGGCTTTTTCATTCCAAAGGTGATTAGTCTCATATAAGTGCTTTGTTCATTCAGTGTTAGTTAGTGTAGCCCTCTCAATTATTATGTCCAACCAGATCATCCTCTGCAGTTGACTGTGAACTGACAGCAAACAGCATTCCTTACTAGCACTGATGATGGGTAATGAAACGTCTGCAAGAAAACAAGCAAGCTCAGAGAGCCCCCAAGGACCGCTCACTATTATAAGTCCTTCATTCCGAAGCTACTCAACCCATAATCACCCCCAAGAAATTAAATTACTGTAGGTTTTTTTAAGGGAGGAGCAGCTCTTCTAGAGCACACATTGATAATCCTCCAATTTCTCCTTCCTCCAAAGAAATTTTCTATCTGCCAAATCTGACTCCTACATGGCAGGTCCACTGTTGTGCTGTCTCTGCAAAGCTATTCATAGAGACATCTAACTGGTCATAACAATTCACCTGGAAGGTGTTCCATTCCCATCACATTGGGAAATTCATGTATTTGGAATGGCTTTTGAAGTTTTCATATTAACAAATAAACCAAAGAGGAGTGCTAATTGTTTAATGGTTCATTAATACCTGCAGGGCACGCACATCGTTCCCTTGCTGACGTCTGTGCTCCATGATGAATCCCAGTGGGAGAAACCTCATGAATTCTACCCTGAGCATTTTCTTGACTCTGAAGGAAAATTTGTGAAGAGGGATGCATTCATGCCTTTCTCTGCAGGTAACATCTTCTACCATACTTGTATATAACGAATGAGAGTTTCAATAACAGATTCTTCCTTTTACAACATTATTTGTAAAGAAATCACCACAATAATCCATTCAACATTCTAAAAATGGCAAAAACTATAACGGCAAACTATTTTCAGGGATTCAGTGTAGAAAAGAAGTACTGGAGGTTCATTTTTTAAAAACTACATTATTCCTATACGATTAATCTCTATTGTAACATTTTGGATTAGTTCATTTTCATGCACGTGATTTGTCATTTCTGAGCCACCATTTCATGGCAAGAACTGCAAAATGTTAGTGAAAAACCACTGAAACCAGTCTCCATGTCTTTGTTCATTGTTACAGGTCGGAGAATCTGCTTAGGTGAGACCCTTGCCAGAATGGAGCTCTTTCTGTTCTTTACCAGCCTCCTGCAGAGATTCACTTTCCAGACACCCCCTGGAATATCGAAAGAAGACCTGGACCTGACACCAGCAATTGGGTTTACAGCTCCTCCTATGCCTTATAAGTTGTGTGCCCTGCCTCGTTCATAACATGAATCATAATGTTAGTTTCTAGATTCCTTCCATATGTGTATTTGTGACTTTTTCAATCTCCTCTTCTAACCGGTTTCTTGGTGGAAATGTGCTATGATTATTCATACATTTTAAAGCTTACATGCTGCTTTGCAAAGCACAATAAAAGTGTGATTTTGAGATTAAAGGTAGTTTAAAAATGGATTTTAATTTTTGTGACATTCCCTGTATATAATAAGCAATAGCTAACATTATCAGTAGAAGAATAACAGGAGTCAGTAGAAACAGCTTTGTGCAAAGATCGGTGGCACAATGGAAAACACAGTTGCTGGTCAAAGGCCATAGATTGGGAGAGATTAATATCAAGATAGACATTTTTCAGGGATACGACTGATCCTGGACCTCCGTACTTTCCGCTGGGCTCTGAAGACTTTCTTATTTCAGCAAGCTGGGCTGTCTTAAAATTTTTAATTGGTTAATTTTATGGGCAAGGGTTTTAAATTGGGGAAGCCAAATTGATTTTATTATGTTTTAAATTATTTTAATTTTCATATTGTATGTATTTTAATCCTGGCTGTTCACCGCCCTGAGTCCTTCGGGAGAAGGGCGGTATAAAAATTCAATAAATAATAATAAAAATAATAATAATAATTTAATTGTGAACCTTTTAACAATGGCTAGAATTGTATTTGCTAAAAATTGGAAAGGAGAAAAGACAACCATTGATGAAGAAATTATTAAGAAAATGATGGACTGTGCGGAAATGAATAAATTGACATTCAAAATAAGAGAACAGGAAGATAAACAATATTATTTGATATGAGATTTATTTTATCAATGGATGGATAACAAAATATGGACATAAATATGAATTATGTGGATGTTGAGATAAATGAAGTGAAATATTTTTTATGAAAATAAGCTTTGGATGTATTATGGTAATTTGAAGAGAAGAGGGAGCACAAAAGGATGTTAACCAATCGACATACTGTCTATAATTGTTTGGAATGATGATATTTTTATGTTCTATTTTTGTTTTAAAATTAAAAAAAATGATTTGGAAAAAAAAAGAGGGTGAAGAAGATCTTAAAGTTTAAACTCAGCGGGGGAAATACTATGAAGGCAATTAACACCTGGACAATTTCAATCATTAGATACACAGCTGGAATAATGGACTGGATTCAAGAAGAACAAAAATCCCTAGATAGGAAGACCAGAAAAATAATGACAATGAATCATGTCCTTCATCCACGCAATGACATTGAAAGACTATTCTTACCAAGGAAAATAGATGGGCGTGGAATGTTCCAAGTACACCACATGGTTGAAGAAATAAAAAGGACCATTGGAAAAATATCTGAAGGACAGTGAAAAAGATGCAAGAAAGACCAAATGAAGAACAAAAAAAAAGCATGGGAAGACAAAGGATTACCTGGCCAGTACATTAAAAAAATAGCAAAGCAAATAATAACAAGAATTAGCAATGGTTAAGAGCAAGAAAGTTGAAGAAAGAGACTAAGGGGCTCATTTTGGCCGCACAAGACCAAACCTTAAGAAAAAAATGCATACAAAGCCAAAATTGAGAAGACAGCAAGTGCTGTCTCTGTGAAGAAGCTAAAGAATCAGTGGATAATCTGGTTAGCTGATGCAAAATTGCACAGACTGACTACAAAAAATGACGTTACAAAGTAGCATCAATAGTGCACTGAAAAATCTGCAAGAAATACCTATTGCCTACAATCAAGAACTCATGAAACCACAAAATACAGAAAGTAACAGAAAACAAAGATGCTAAAGTATTCTGCAACTTTAGAATTCCAGCTGATAGGCACCTGCCAAATAATGCCCCAGACTTAACAATTGTCAATTGTCAATAAGAAAGACTGGTTAGTTGGACATGGCAGCAGCTGTAGACAGCAGAATAGAAGGAACTGGAGAATATAGCAAAATACAAAGACCTGAAAATAGAAATAGAACAACTGGCAAAATAAAACAAAGGTAGTGCAAATAGTAAGAGATACATTGGGTGCAATCTCAAAACAATTTGAGCACCACTTGTACACCATCAACATTGTCAAAATCACTATCAGTCAATTGTAAAAGGCAGCTTTTATTACCCTACGATGATACTTCTAACACCATCAAATATCAACATCTCCCTATCTCAGATCCTTTGGCAGAACTTGATAGGTTGATAAAAATGCCAAATCCAAGCTAAACATCTGGCTATGCGACCAACGATAATAATAATCAACCAAATTGTGTCTTTGAGTTAATAAAAACATCAGAGTAGGTGACAAACTGATCATTATATAAAATATGTACCGTAATGTACCGTAAGTAATGAAAAAGAGACAAAATGTGTCAGTTCAATATAAAACACTTCTCTATAATTTCAAGTCATTAATGTTTTGATTTTCATGGAAAAGATTCTTTAAAAAATAATAAGGAAATCAATTTACATTTAGCACTATTATCTAGTTCACCCTGCTGCTCCCGCAGGAGACCTAGATTACACATTAACAGAGTTGAAAGGGACCTTGTAGGTCATCTATTCAACCCCCCACTCAAGCAGGAGACCCTACACCATTTCTGACAGATGGCAGTCCAGTCTCTTCTTGAAAACTCGTCTTATCACATAGATCAGCAACTTGAGGCCAAGATCACTACTAATTACTACTCTGGACCGTAGGGATCCAGAAGTAAGGCAACTGGGTCAGAAATGGATTGACACATTGTTCCTCTCCCTTTCCTTGTAATGGCAACCCAGTGCCTTCTACCCTTGACCTGCCGCAATCAAATCTAAATTTGTCAATCCCCCAATCCCCCCCATGTAATCTAAACATTTGAACGTGTTAACAATTTACAATTTTTTTCATAACTAATAATTCCTGATTCTCAACAATTTGTTCCAGACACTCAGCATGTGACAAGCAACATGGTTTTGGAGGGGAAAACATGTTGAAGATCATATGTGACAATATAACGCTATAGACAGAAGTCCACTAGCATAATTATTTAAGAGCAACATTCCTAGAGCAATCATTCCAGTATAATATAATGTTTTCCAAATGTTTTCTGACCAAGCTACTCAACAGAATTTATAAGGGATAACCCTTTGCTCAAATTCAGATGGATAATTTCTTTTGAATATTTAAAACTCAGTTGGAATTCAAAGAAAAGCATTTGAATTACAGCAGCCTTTGCAAAGTATTCTTTTTATTCTTGAGGAAGGAAAAAGACTTAAATGCCCTACTTTTTATTTTGGTTTTATCGGTAAAGTAACCAGAAAATGTTTGTTAATAGGCAGACCAATAAGCTTAATCATTATCAAATAATTTTCAATACCAAAATAATACTTAATTCTAATTAGATTATTGCATTTGGCAAAAGCAAAATATAAAGAGGGTTGAACTGAGAATGCCATGGACAAAAAACAAACAAATGGATCCTAGAACAAATCAATCCATCATTCATTCATTCATTCATTTATTCATTCATTCATTTTCTCTGTCTCTTTCTATTTTTATTAAAGTACTTTTAACAAAATAAAAACAAATATTGCAAATATTAAAGAAGAAAATAAAGAAGAATAGTGAATAAGTAAAAAGAAAAAGGAATGGTTTCTAATCTTTTTGACAGCAGTTATAAAAACATTTATATTTGTGGGGGGGGGGGGAAATCCTGTCCGGTTCCAAACTGGAAGAAAGATGCTGGTAATAAAATGGAGGCTGACTGGTTGGCTGTTTATTTGGTTTCCAGAAACTTCAGTGACAACAGCATGTCTCTGAGTTAGCTGACAAAATGGCTGACTGAGTGGATGGATCTTTATAGGGTTTTGGGGGTTTGTGATTGAGATGCTCCAGGGGGTTGTGCAATGTAGTGAGCCTTGTGTCCTAAAGGTCATGTCCTGTCCTTAAAATTTGGGTGGGGAATGTAGATTTTAATCCCATCAGCTCCAACCTTCTGTGCATTTTGTTTATGAATAGATTGACCCAGTCTTCCTGAATGGATACAAAATCGGCATTCCTAAAGGTCATCCTCTTCAAGCTTCTTGGTTTGAAGATGTTTTCCTAGGGCAGGAAGTCTGGGGCTGCTCTCTGCCTTTGTTAAGATTTTTCTCCATTTCTCCTTTGGGAAAATATAATATTCTGCCTCTTTTAATATTCAGAATAAATAATATTTTAACCTGGGGAGGGGGCGCCCCACATATTATTATTATTTATATCCCTCCCTCCCTGTATTATTTGTGTTTGTTATGTTCTCTGTAAAAGCTTTAATAAGATATATTTTAAAAAGAGTAATATTGGTAAAATATCTTTGCATCTTTGAATTATCTGTTATCGTGGTGTTTTGACCTTGTAATTATAATATCATTTTTTCTCTTTTTCTTCCTTCAATTTATATACCAATTATTTCTCTGGCCTATTTGCAAATTCAACATTCTTTTGTTTTACATAATTTATTATTACTTTCATTTCTCTTATTGTTAATAGGAACACTGGTCACTGGAAATTTAAATTTATTGTAAAGTAGTTTTCTAAGAATTTTTAAATATTTCTTTTTTTTTTTTTTGGATGTAAATTTTTTATTAAGACAATTCAAAAAGACAGTAAAAACGAAACAAAATCAACAAAAATACAAACATTCCCTCCACCTATTAAACTCACCCTACATTACTAAATAACTATAAGTTTTTTAGTCATTTACAGATTGTACCATAAACTTTATAACATTTGCTTAATCGTTTTTCTTATATTCCAATTTCTAACTGGATGTGTTAGAGGTATAGTAAATTTAATCTATGTTTTTCATCTCCTCCACCTCTATCTATCTTTTTTAGTGTATTGCTATTTTGCTTTCAAGCCATTGATACCATTTGTGCCATATTAAATAATATTCACTTTCTTCTTTATCCTGGAGTTCCAGGGTTAATTTGTCCATTTCGGCACATTCATTTATTTTAGAGATAATTTTATCTCTGTTCGGGATTAAGTCTGTCTTCCAGTTTTGGGCATATATTTTTAAATATTTCTTTCATTATTATCTCATCTAAAATTGCTTGCAAAATGTCCTCCATAAAAGCTTTACTTGCATCCCTCCTTGGCTCTGAATCTTTATTAAAATCATCATCCCCCCCAAAAAAAGGTCTTTTAATTCCTTTTTGCAATATCCAAGTGTGTATATTCTCTAGCATCAGCATTTTTGTGTCTCCGTGCATCTACAATATCTATGATGTCCATCATATATATATCAAATTGGAATTTATCTCATATCTATTTTAATAACTTTTTCAGAACTTCTATTCACATGCTGATGCACTTCTTTAGCCTGAAAGAACCAAATTGCAGCCATTTATGATGGTCCACAATGCATCATTACTCCTTTGTTGCCACTCATGGGCAAATGCCAAGAAAGCTGCCAGTAGAAATGTGAGCTTTTTAAAAAATTGTGAGGCAGCTCCCACCTACAACATCTTTTTCACATATAAGGTTACATAACTCTCCAAATTAAAGTGCCCCAAGCCAAGAGGAAATACAACACAGAAACTTGTTTACTTAAATAAGATATCATATGTAGACTACAAGAAATACATCCTGCTCCCCATTCAGATAACCAGAGTCATGGAAAATTCCCCAATATAATGTGAAATGATTGAATAATTATTCAACAAGGCATGCCTGTGTTGATTCTGGGCCCAGCTAATTTGATGCAATTTACTTGGTTCCTTGACTAAACAGTGAACATTTACCCCTGAAGATTTTCTTAATTATTGTTTTAAACATGAAGATTTCACAATAAGTTGTGTATTCAGTAAAAGCAATTATAATAGATTATTAACATCTGTCTAAAATTTGTCACATTGTGGAGTGAAAAGGAGTTTAAATCTATTTGCAAACCTTTCTGAGTTTAAACTATGTAGATCCACATAGACATATATCAGGAAATTCTGAGTCAAATTAAATTAAGGCAAAGGTTGCTGAGTATATTTTCAATATGATGAGTCTGTATAAATAGTGGCTGGGATATGTCTAATGCAATGCTTTGAAATTCATGCTTGTTTCATTTCAATTTACAGAAGTCATTGCAATTACTACTGAAAACTGCTCTGTGAAAGGAAATGGATTGGATTGGACCCATTCTAATATTATTACTATTTATTCTTGCAATTATGTTCCTTTTGAAAAAAGGCAGTTCCTGGAATAACAACTGCCCCAAACTCCCCTCGGGACCCAGGACCATACCCATTTTGGGAAATCTGCACATGATGGATCTGAAGAAGCCTCACAAAACAATGATAGAGGTAAAGCCTGATGATTAAAAAGGATGAAGGTTCTTTGCCAAAGTTTTCTTGCCATAAATTTGTGGATACTGAATTAAGTTTCATGTGTTTCCTGTTGGTTTTAAAAAGGGAGGATTTATTTGGTATTTAAATTCATTTAAATTTTACAGGAGGATTATTCCAAGAAAAGCAATTTGTTAGAGGGTTCCAATTTTTCTAATAATGTATTCAAATTTGAAGAGATGGATAAAAAACCCTTGAACTCTTGGGGAAATATAAATGAGCATATTCTTTAAGTTCTTTCTTTAAGAACTTCACACAATCAGCTTCAAAAACTAGGAACAATTAGAAAGTTTTTGTGTGATCCTTTCAACAACTGGGCAGAGGCTCAGTTTCTCTTTTAAGAAATTTCACTGTATGTCTAGACCCCTTTAAAACTTTCAAGTTTTAAAATGTATCTGTTTGATATGATCTAGCATGCAAGCATCCTTTTACTACATAAGTGCTTTTATTTGTTTTATATAATTATATATAGTACATTTAAAGGTACTAACCAAAATAACAGCTTCATAATGTGCCATAAAAAAGAGAAAAATACGTGCCCTCAATCTTGGAACTGTGATACATGATTTTTAAAACAAAATTCTACCTATGTGAGTCTAATTGTTGATCAAAATTGTCTCTTGTTTTTCATCTGCTATATCCCAGTTGTCAAAAGAATATGGTCCCATTTTTCGTCTTAAAATGCGATTCCAGGAGATGGTGGTGCTGATTGGCTATGAGACGGTCAAAGAGGCTCTAGTGAACCAGGCTGATGCATTTGGTGAGAGAGCCTCCGTCCCCTTTTTTGAGGATGTTTCAAAGGGCTTTGGTGAGTTGTTTCACTTTGGGTTGTAGCTGGCGTTCTTTGCCGATGTGCAATCAGTGCCATGGAGACATTTTCATAGGTAGTAACGTAAAAGGACTAGGAAACTTGTGGCGATCCAATCCAGTGAGTGACCACTTCTACTACATCTAGTCGTCACTAGGGGGAGCTGGAGAATAAAAAGACAAGACAGCATTGCACTAACAGCATGAGTCATACACAGACATAAACCCACAACAGTTTTGGTTCTGGTTTTTTGTTTTTTTGCCAATTTGGGGTGTGGAAGGTCCTGGCGTTTTGTCTGCATTTTTCTCTTTGTATACATAGTTTTGCTTATTTCTGTTCCCCAGTATTAATTTTTATCCATCTCTCAAGGATCATTTCTCCATAAGATATGTACAATGTGCACAACACAGAGATGCATTGCCACAGAATCCATTTTAAAAAATATTTCAATGATATTAGCCCCAAGCTATGGAATGGAGAATTTGCACTGCTTATTTCAAGTGCCTAGTGAGTATTGGGACTAGTTCATTTGTGGATTTTTCTCTGTGTGTTTGCGTGTGTGCGTGTGTGTGCGTGTGTGTGTGTGCGTGTGTGTGTTTCTCCCAAAGCTACACTCCACTTGGATCATAATCTGCCATGTCTTTTGGCAAGAGATCCCTGGCTATTTTACACACTGGACTTTAGCACCTACTTATATAGACAGCATTTTTTTTAAAGAAAGCATACCTTCAGTAGAGAGTATTTCCAATGCTTCAGGAAAGAGATGAATAAATGTTTTGGTATAAAGACCACATGCAGGTTCCTACACTCTTCATTTCTGATGCTGTAACAATGCTGGAAATAACTTCAGGAATTATTCTTCAGGTATTATTTTTTCTCATGGTGAGAACTGGAAAGTGATGCGACGGTTCGCATTATCCACATTACGGGACTATGGAATGGGCAAGAGGACCATTGAAGGCAAGATCAAAGAAGGGTGCAGTGTCTTAATGAAGACAATTGAGACCTCTGCAGGTGGGTTGGTGTTTCCTCCTGATGCTCTTTTGGAGCATCTTTCAGGACAAAAGATGCTCCAAAAGAAAATAGCTTCATTGTGTTATATCAAATGAACAAGGGCTACTTTTGAAATACTTTCCCTCCAACAATTCTTAAATCCATTTCCCTATAGATTTGCTTCCTTGTCTAATGTATGCTAAGTAGGATTTTTCTTGAATTAATATTTGTATAAACCAAACACATGTCAAATCCTTCTGGTATTGTTCATATAAAAAACAATTTCTAATTCTATATTCTTGAATATGGTGCAAGAAACCAGAGCAACTTTTAAGAGTAAATCAAAGCAGTTTCTTTATTGTTGATCACCTATATTACAAAAATTTCACCAGACTGGCTGCATTCCCTTGGGAACCAATAGATAAGTCTTCACTAGTCTGGTCTATGATATTTCCTTCCTTGGAGTAACTCTATATTGCCACTTCTAA
>WNWU01013400.1:1380186-1402219 GCA_012654045.1 Ptyas mucosa | reverse complement strand
TACTGCAACCAAGTCAACGATTTCCCTTCTTCCAACAGCATATCCAAAGTCTTCAATCGCCACCTGCCCTCTTCAGAGTAAAGTAACTCTTTATATAAGAAACCCCCGAGTGACTTAATATTTGTATTCCACATGGTATCAGCAAGATCCAGCCAAAACGGAATCTTATAATCCCAATTAATTCGGTGCCTTCTCCAGACTCTCAGCAAAGCATTTCTAAGTAGATGACTGTTAAACACTTTGTCCACTTTATTATCATAAAACAAATATGCATGCCATCCCCAAACCAGGTCATGACTTTCTATATCCAACAAATCAGTCTTAGTTTTCCCAAACCAATCACTTAATTGTATCAATGCAGTTGCTTCATAATATAGTCGAAGGTTTGGGAGTTTAAGACCACCTCTCTCACGAGTATCTTGCATTATTTTCAGTTTAACTCTTGGTTTTTTATCATTCCAAATAAATTTGTTCAGTCCTTTTTGCCATTCTAACAATGGTTTATCTGATTTAAGCACCGGTATCATTTGAAATAAAAAGATCAGTCTAGGTAAAACATTCATCTTTACTGCTGATATTCTTCCAAGCAGTGATAACTGCAGTTTCTTCCAGTTTTGCATATCTTTTTGTATCTTTTGCCACAGAACCTCATAGTTATTTTGAAACAGTTTAGCATTGGAGTCTGTGATTTGTATTCCTAAATATTTGACCTTTGAAACAATCTCGAAACCTGCCGTTCTTTCCAATTCCTTTTTTTTGCTCGCTGTCAAATTTTTGACAATCATTTTAGTTTTCTTCTGATTCAACCTAAAACCAGATACCATGCCATAATCTTCTATGATATTTTTCATCTGGATTATTGAATTCATAGGTTGTGATAGGGTAACAACCAGGTCATCTGCAAATGCCTTAGTTCTGTAGTCCTCTTGCCTTATAACTATTCCAGTCAAGGAATTCGAATCCCGTATTGCGTTGAGTAAGACTTCTAAAGTTAAAATAAATAATAACGGGGATAATGGACAACCTTGTCTGGTGGCTTTTTGTATGTTGAAATTCGATGTTAAACATCCATTAATAATAAGTTGTGCATATTGTTCTTGATAGATTGCACCAATCGCTTGTATAAACCTCTCCCCCAAATCCATTTTTTCCAGAATCTTAATTATAAAGTTCCAATTCACTCGATCAAAGGCTTTTTCCGCATCCAAAAAAACCAGCACTGCAGAGATCTGTTTATTCTTATCTAGATAGTCCATTAAATCTATAACTTGCCTAACATTTTCCTTCATATATCTGCCTTGAATAAATCCTGCTTGATCATGATGAATTATCTTTTGAATAACTGGCATCAATCTGTTGGCTAATACTTTTGCAAAGATTTTATAGTCTGTGTTTAATAAAGATATTGGTCTATAATTTTCTGGTTTCTTAGGACCTGATTCTTCTTTCGGAATCAATGAAACAAAAGCTGTTTTCCATGAGGAAGGTATCTTACCTCCTAATTGTATATTACAAAATAAATCTTTAAGATGCTGAATCATTTCTTCCTGTAAAGTTTTATAATAAATTGCAGTTAAGCCATCCGTCCCTGGAGCTTTAGCTGTTTTTAATTGTTTTATAGCAAAACTGATCTCTTCCACTGTTATCAATTGTTCCAAGCTTTTCTTTTGAGTCGTTGAAATTTTTGAAATTCTCTTGTTTTCTAAATATTCATCTAAAGTAATATTCTGTATGTCATCTTTAGCATATAACTTAGTATAATATTCCAAAAAGGCTTTTTTAATTAGATCTTGTTGATAAACTTCTTTATCAGCATATTCAGTACTGTCAATAATTCGTGTCGATGCTTGTTTCCTCAAAGTATATGCCAACCACCTGCCCGGTTTGTTAGCATTGGAAAAGGTATTATGCTTTGCAAATTGTAAGTTAGTTGCCGTTTGGTCTGCTATAAGCATTTGAAATTGATTCTTCAAAAGTTTTATAGCCATTTGTAATTTTCCGTCTGTTGGTTTTTGTATCAATTGTTGTTCTTTCTTTTTTATCTCAGATTCCAATTGTAGTCTTTTCTTCTGCTGATTCTGCCTGTGTTTAGAATTCATTTGGATTAGTACTCCCTGCATATATGCTTTACCTGCATCCCAAACTGTTTCAATAGGGGTACCTTTGTTCAAGTTAAGTTTAAAAAACTCCTTTAAATGCTTTTTAAGTTCAACTATATTTTTTTCATATCTAAATAGATTCTCATTTACTCTCCAGGATCTTCTTTCTCTTTTGCCCATCTCGATTTCCATCCAGACCAGACTGTGGTCAGTCAAAGTCCTAGGAAATATCTTTATTTTCTTTACTTTAGAAAGTAAATTAGAAGTTAAGAGAAAAAAGTCTATTCTGGAAAAGGATTTGTGCCTGTCTGAGTAAAAAGTAAAGTCCAATTCATTTGGGTTTCGAATTCTCCAAATATCTTTCAGTTCCAAATCCTCTTTCAGTTCAAAAAAAGCTTGTGGTAATTTATTCCCTATTTTAGCCGTGGTTTTTTTATCCAATCTAGGTTGGATTACTCCATTCCAGTCGCCCATTATTATAATGTTTGAATAGTCCCAATCCAGAATTTTTAAATGAAGTAGCTTGTAAAAGTTTTCCTGCTGTTGATTTGGGGCATATATTCCGACCAGCAAAATTGGTCCACCATCTGTAATAACTTCAATTGCAATATATCTTCCATCTTTATCTGCTTCTATAATTTTAGCTACAAGTCTCTTATTTATATATATCACCACTCCATTCTTCTTTTCCAGATTTGAAGCAGCAAATTGCATTCCCAATTTTGAATTTATCAAGTATTTCTGATCTTGCAATTTTACATGAGTCTCCTGTAAACAGATAACATCATTATGAAATTGTCTCAAATAGTGAAATATCTTCCTTCTTTTTTGCGGAGAATTCAATCCGTTAACATTCCAAGACAAAAATTTAAGTGCCATTTGACCCTGTCTGAAGTTTTGAGAGCAATTGTTGAAGATTCTCTCCTACGGTAGCAATCTTCGGTTTAGCTCCTCCCATGACTTCAGCTTGCTGCTTATCTTTGGTTCTTTTCTCACGCTGTGGCTTTATATATTCTTGCTGCTGTTGCTTCATTTGTTTAGACATTGCTCTGGTTATGCGTTGCTCTTCCACTTTGGATGTTGTTACTTCCAAAGCCATCGCCTCCTCTGTGATGGTTTTAGACATTTCTTCCAAAGGAGAAGCTTCAAATGGCGCAAACGGGTCAACCACAACACCACCTGCTGCTCCCATTAATTCTCTTGCCTCCCTTTGCGACTGCCTTATTTGTGCTTCTGTTTCTTGATCAATCTCAGCTTGTAATTGAGCTTCCTTATCTATTGGTGAAGATGTGCGTGGAGGAGGAGAGCCCGCTTTCAAAACGTTGTAATAAAATTCTTCTGCTTTTTCAATAGTGTTAAGGCGGTATCTCACTCCTCGCAGCCTGAGTATTACACCTATTGGCGCATCCCACCTGAATTGTATGTTCTGTCTTTTCAATTCTGCCACCAAAAATCCAAAATCCTTTCTATCTCTTAACATTTTAGGTGGTAATTCTTTATAAACTCCGATCTCACTTCCATCAACTTGAACTGTTGTAACAAAAGAATTTTGCAAGATTTCATTTCTCATTCTTCTGTCTGTAAAATATATAACCACATCTCTAGGCAGTTGTCTTTGTACCGCCACACGGGAATTAACTCTGTAGACCTTGTCCATCTTACACAAGACCAGATCTGGTTCCACTTTCAACATAACTGCCAAAGCCTCTGCACAAATTTTCCTAAGATCTTCCCTGGTGTTCTCTTTTACACCTCTCAGTCTGATAGCATATTCCATTGATCGAAATTGCATCATAGTAATCTCATTTTGCATTTTTTGTGTAACTTCTTCAATTTCTATAATTTTTGAGTCAGAAGTTCTAAATTTGGTCTCCATCTCTGAGGCAAGATTCTCCACTTTTTTATCAATCTGCAACACTACCTCAGACAGACCTTTAACCACTGTTTGAATATCTTGTTTAACTGCATCATATTTCTCTTGAACCATTCCTTTGACCTCCTTCTCTGATCTTTGAATTTCTTTAATAATAAGATCATATTGGCTTTCTTCCTTTGTCTGAGATTGCAACTGCGCTGTTTGAGGCTGTTTCTGTTTATGTGTGGGGGAGCCCCCCCCCCGGTTGCTTTGTTGCCATTTTACCTCTTAAGGATCTTCCTTTTCCACAAACTCTAGCAAATTTTCCCAAAAAGTTCTCCAGATTCAATCAGGTCTATAAAAGTCAATTGGTATTTTTTATTCTATTTTATTTTGTTTTTTGGATACTTCTGCCTCTTCCAGCCGGATTTGTTACTTTAAAATGTAACCGGATACAATGATCAGATCACTTTCGCTTTCAGCTTTTTCCACTGAAAACAAGCGCCATTTTTTTCCCCCTTTCTCAGAGCCAAATTACTTTCACTTTAAGAACTCTTTAAAATAGTCCAAGAAGCTTCCAATACTTGCTATTTAGTGAGAAGTTTGAGATCTTCCTTATTTTTCGTTGTTATTGGTAATGCTGCCGCGCTGTCTTGTTCTGCTTTAAAGCAGAGTTTCCCAGTCGTCCGGAGCTTCAGTGGGGTGGATAGGGAGTCCCACCCTGTTAACTCCCCAGAAGCAGGAAAAGCTTTCTGGGGGTCTCACAGGGGACTCTACCTGCAGCCGCCGGCTCTCCTCACAAGCACCTCAGGTCTCGGAGTCTTTCGAGCCATTTCAATTGCCGAAACGACTCTTTTACGAGCGATCGGGCTGGCAGTCTTCAAAGGACCGTCCGCAACAGCTGACGGCAACAGCGGAAGACCAGCACAATAATGTTCTTATCCATACTGATCTATTGATCTGGTGTTGGCTAGGAACTATGTTAGATTCAAATTGTGATCAGTAGTTAAAATCACGCCTGTCTGCTGCATTAAAATTGTATCATATTTTAGATGGAGTGCTCACAATAAGGGCTCCCCCAAGGGTCAATTTCCTACTTTCTTGGACCACTATTTGACAGGAATGCCACAGACTTCTTTTATCCTGCCCAATACTGAGCCAATGCCCCTTATGCGATTCCATTCTCTGTGTCTACAAAGAGATGGAATGGCTTTTCCAAATTTGGCAAACTTAATATAGGAGCCTTGGTTAAAGCTTGTTTCAAATTTTCAAGGCTTCCTCTTTCATGTTCCTCCCATTTCAAACTCCAAGGTTAAGATTCAATTAATTTGGATATAGGGGTTTGGTAAGAACAGCATACCCATCAATCCAGAATCTGCAGTATCCAACCAAACCTAAGAATTTCCTTAGTTCTTGCTTGTTTTAAGGTAGAGGCTGAGATGCCACCCCTTCTATTCTATCAAGAGTGATTTTCCTACTCCCTTCATTAATTAAGTGTATTCTAATACTTTGTCCACTTAATCTGATCTCTGTCAATTAAAAACATCACTTCCTCTTCTTTAAGTCCCACTACTAAATTTATCAAGGGCTCTCTGTGGAACCCAAAAACGAATCACCCAACATCACTAGTACTGACTTTCATCTTCTGCCATCATATTGTACACTTACGCTTCCCTTCTTTGGATTGGGCAGTCTGTCACTCTGTCTTCCCTGCCCGTACCACCACTTCTTTTATCCATCAATTGGTTCTACCCTCACATTCCTTTCTTCCTGCGCCGTCCAAAGGTTCCCTATGATCCAAAAACAAATCACATACCTTCTCCCTTCCATCGGTTCTACTTTCTCTAATTCCTTCTTATAACACTAAACATTCAATTCCTCCTACCATTGCCATCCTGGCTTCCAAGTCAGTACAAGTCTGTGCAGACCAACTTAAAGGCTTCCACTAAAACTTCCTCTCTCCCTTCTACTATTGTATATCCATCTATAAACAAATTAGCTCCTTCTTCCAAAGGAACGTTAAATCAAGTTTAACCCTAGGCTATAATATAACTACCCCAACACAATAATATTACTGCTTTCATTAATCTAATGTCCTAAGTATTTTATCTCTCTTTCTACATATTATAATTGCTAACCCATCTCTGTAACAATTCCTAAAAGGGTAACAACTTATGCTGCTAACAAACAAACAGTGCCATAGGATGGAGCACCTAAGCTTTCAAAATGCACATAGACATAAAGACAATTTTTTTAAAAAAAAAAATGGAGGTAAGAAGAACAGCTTCAAAAATAAAACAAACAATTTAAATGAAGTATTTTGGATCAATGCTCTGAAATATCTTTGGATCAAACTTTAGTGTCAATTCTCTACCTTTAGTGAAATGCAAGCCAGATTCAGAAAATCTTTCAAAATCATTTCTTTTATATAGGTTTAATTAAATATTTTAAACCTCAAAAATTTCCAGAAAAAATAAAATCAAGATTGTATTCAGAGCAGAAAAGAAAATATATCTGCATAGCTTTTATATGCAGATGAAAAAGGCCGAAACAGAGAGAGGAAAAGCTGCATTTGCAGATCACCCATTTCCCCCTCCTTTCTCAGGCTGTTTCAGCACAGAGAAAAAAATGGTTTAAAAGAACACACGGCCGCAGCCTGCCCGCCCCCCCGCTTCTCTCCTCCAAGGGAGGGGGGTTAACCCTCTGCGTTTCTCACTAGCCTCCTTCCACATCCTCAACACACAGGCATTCACAGATCTCAGTCCGGACATCTCACACACGCACATTCACATTTGTACTGCAATCAGACTTTTTCTATGAACCAATTTCACATACAAAAATTTCATTCACTGCTTCCTTCATGCAAACCAATCATAATTATTTCAGGGAGCTCTTTTCACAAGCCAATGCTCCATTTTCTAAATAACCTTTTGTGTACTGTTATTAGAAGATTTCATTCTTCCTGCAGGTTTGGAAATTATTACGTACATAAACACATACCATCAAACATTTCCAGACCTGTGGAGGTTGTTTTTTTTTTTTTAATTTTATTTCCTTGGGCAACCTATAGCTTATTCTTAAAGCAGTGGGAAAACTCAGAGAGCAGTTTAAATCATAAATATGATTGTGGGCCCTAACTACTTTCCGTTTCCCCCAGCTTCAAGCTGAAATGTTCACTTAATTTGCAGGCTGACCAGACATATCACAGTCAATTCTACATGCTATTATTATAGATGCATATCCAGGAATTTTGTAACAAATCACACCAAATTGATCAAGTCACATTATATGAGTCTTCCCATTTAGACAGGTTTTATATTTTTTTTCTTTTTAAACTACCTGCTAAAGCCCAGGTGGGAAAAACAATAAACAATTTCTTCCTTATTCTTAGTTCTTTCAGAGTTCTCTGGTTTCTGCAATTTTCTCCTGATATCCATGGCACTTTCAGTGATTAAACCGTTCATTTAACAGGGATCTATTGCTGGACCTTCTATGTTTATTCCAGTATGAACTTTGTAGGATTCTACTAGTCTGGCCAAAAAAATCTCTGGGCTCTCATCTTTTTCTTGGAGTATAGTGGCGGTTTTGGCATAATTAACAGAACCTTTTGCTGCCTCTCATAAAACGTTTATGCATAAGAGGCGGTAGGCATCTAATAGAGTCTTGTGTTGGTCATCATTAGGATTCCAATTTGGATCTACTTCTGCAGCTGCCGTGGCCTTTTTTTGCACTGTATTTCCATTACCTGGATACATCTGGGTTAAGACCTTTTCCTTAGCTATTTTGAATTTTTCTCGGTCCTCCAGGGAGAGTAAGGTGTTTAATAATTGCTGGATGTCTCCCCATGTGGGCCTATGAGTTTAAATTATTGTACTGAATAGATCCACTATTTCATTGGGCTTCTTGCTAAGCGTGCCATAATGTTGTTTCCAATTAAATAGATCTGTAGTTGTGAAAGGCTGATATTGGAACAAGGGACGAATGATGGGCTGTCCCTGGGCATCAGTTCCATGACTCAAAAGTTCCCTTAAGGAAGGCAGAGTTTCTGCCTTCTTCAAACTTGTCTGGCTTCGAGTTCGAGAACTAATGGGTTTAGATTCTTCTTCTGTTTCTTCTTCCCCCTCACTCTTAACTTCCCATTTGACTTGCAGTTGGTGTCTTCGAGGTAGAATGGTTCTTGGCACCATACCCACTGGCAAGGGTGGATGGGGTTTTGTCTTGGTGGCACGAATGAATTGTCTATAGAAACTTGCAAACCCCAGGAAGCTTAGAAGTTGCTTACGTATTCGTGGTGGCTGCCAATCGAGCACAGCCTGCACTTTTCCTGGGTCCATTTCAATGCCTTGATTAGACACCCGGTAGCCCAGGTAGTCCAAAGAATCTTTGTGGAATTTGCATTTTGATAGCTTTGCATAAAGTTTGGCTGCTAAGAGATTTTTCAGCACTTGTCTGACTAGTTTGACGTGCTCTTCCATATTTTCACTGAATATAAGAATGTCTTTCAGGTAAACTATGACCCCCTTATACAGGTATTCATGTAACACCTCATTGATCAGTTGCATGAATACTGTGGGGGGGGGGCTGAAGCCCAAAAGGCATGACCCAGAATTGGAAACTGCCCAGGGGGCAGTTAAAAGCTGTTTTCCATTCCTCTCTCTCCTTTATGCGGACTCGGTAATAGGCTTCTCTTAGATCTAGCTTGGTTAAGACCTTGCCTTTTGACAAGTGGTTCAGCAAGTCCTTCATTAGGAATAGGTGGTAGGTATTTTGTATGAAAATGGCATTCACCTCCCTAAAATCAGTGCATAATCTGAGCCCCCTATCTTTCTTCTCTTTAAACAATACAGGGGCTGCCAGTCTAGATTTTGCAGTCTCAATGAAGCCTCAATGAAGGCTAAATTGGTATCAATGTACTTCCTCAACTTGGTCATTTCCACACTTCCATGGAGTACATTCTCGGTTTTGGTAACTTGGCCCCAGGTTCTAATTGGATGGCACAATCAATGGCTTGATGAGGGGGGAGGATGTTGCATTCCTCCTCACTAAATACCTCGGCTAGGTCTCTATACTCCTTAGGAATCTGGGGTTCGCCTGGAGGTAAGTCTGAAATGGCAGCTGCCATTTCTGGCAGTTGGCCCCTATAGTTTGGCAGTCTCTTGGGAGGAGGGACCAGGGCTGTGGGCTGACGCCAATTATAATCTTCTGGTATCCATCTTCCCATTTAATGGTAGGGGCCCATTTGTCAAGCCATGCATTTCCTAATATGACGGATTTGGACATCTTTGATACCACTATAAATCGTATAAGTTCACAATGCATCCCCATTTCTAATTTGATCAGTTCGGTTATTTGAGTGGCTGGGAAACCCCCCCCCCCCATTAATGTTCTATCCACCTGTTCGAACTTAGTTGGGCTTTTCAGGGCTCTTGTTTTTATCCCTAATTGTTCAACGATTGGACACCCAATTAAGCATCTGGTACAGCCTGTATCTATTACTGCTAATAGTTCTCCTTGCTCAGGCACCACTAATTTCACTTAAACTGAAAAGAGGGGGGGTGCTGCACTCACCATCAGGTCATCTTCATTGGTAGCCTCACCGGGAGGGATTTGTTTGGCCAGAGGTACCTTGCTCTCTTCAGTGGGGAGGGGAACCTCTATGGTCTGTCGGGTGAATCGGCTGGTGTCTGGGGGCTTTCTTGGAGCTCTTCTGCCTCTGGTGGCCATGGGAGGACATGGTTGTGGAACTTGTGCAGGGTCCAGACACTCGGAAGCCCAATAACCCATTTGTCCACAACGGTAGCACTTAATAGCCCCTGTAGGTTGAGAAGGATGGGTCTCAGCAGGTTTAGAAAGAGGACGTCTAGCCAAAGTCCTCCAGGGTGGCTTCTCTGTTGAGGGTTTGCGGTGTGGGTAAATTTCTTTATCCAGAGCTATGGACATGGTGTATGAGTCCTGCAGTCATTCTGGCACCCCTCAAACGCCACATGCTTTTCTGACTTCCTGATCAATGACTTCTTTAAAGTAGTGCAGGAGGATGTGGCCTCCTGCACTACTTTAGTGTGCAGTAAAGTAAAGTAAAGTAAAGTAGTGTGCAGTAAAGTAGTGCAGGAGAATCTGGCCAATGGGCCAGATTCCCTGCAACCCGTCTAAAGTCCCGTACAAAGTCTTTTATGGGTCAGCTACCTTGTTTCATCACTTTTATTGTGGCTTCATTCTCATTGATCCTGTCAGGGTCTTCGAATCTGGCCCGGAGCAGCGCAACAAAACCTTCAGCATCGTTTAGTTCAGCCGCTCCCTCATTGTGCAGCTGGCCTATCTAGTCTGAAGCGTCCCCTTCATTCATGCCATTGGTAATTGCTGATACTAAGTTGCGATCGTTTCATATTGTTCTCCATACTGATCTATATGGACCCAGATTTGGCTGAGGAAATAAGCCAATTAGGTATGCTTACCGTCAAATGTGGCTCTAAAACAGGATGGCGGTGGCCTTGCTGGTCGAATGGTCACAGTGACAGGTGATGGGGCAGGGACATGCTGTGGCACCACGGTGGGCTGTGGGGCATATGCCAGCGGCTGAGCTGGAACCTGCTGTGGCACTGCTGCTGGCTGCAGCCCCTGGACAGGGACTGGCTACTATGCTGGTTGTTGAGCTGCAGAAGGGGGGAAAGCCCCAGCTGGCTGATGGATCAGACCCCACTGCTGTGCTGGCACATCTCTCCCTTCTGGCTCATGGTGGGACTTCAGTGGACTGGAAGCACCACGATATTCAGGCGGTCTTTCTTCCGGTCCCATCTCTGGAGTTAGATCAGACTGGCAACTTTTCCAGGAATCCAACCTCTTGGGCCGAGCGCCAAGCCTTCATGTCATTCTGCAGCTTCAAGGGCTTGTACCACTTCCACAGAAGGAGAATTCTGGGTCTCCGCCTTCCTGCTTGTCTGCCATAGAAAAGGGGAGGGGTTGTGTGGGCTATGGGGGGGGGGCAAAATGAAACTTACTTAGAGGCTAGTATGCTTAGAAGGGGAAATCAAAACCACTGTTATCGGGCCAATCGTCGTGACATTCCTGATTGATGATGCGGGCAGACGTGCTTCCACCTGACCCCTAGAAGACCTGTGGATTGGATGATTTATGATGGACAATGGGAGGGGATGATTTGTATATGCAGGTTCGCGGGTAAAATCCTTAGTTTCAGCTTTGCTTGGTTGCGTTCAGTTTCTTTGCCAGTAAAAGTACAGATTTTTCACAATAATGGAGTCTGGTCTTTCCTTTCCTGGTTTTTGAAGGAAGCATACCTGACACCTTCAGTATCAATCCCCATGGCTCCCTCAGTGATCACTTCTCTCTCTTCCATCTTCGCTGAGTCTTCATGCCACCCAAGGTTTAGGTGGGCACTGGGGCTCAGCACCCCGGACAGCCCCAATTGATTGGACTGGATAAATATAACCTCCCCTTTGTATTGGAAACCTGTTAGATGTAGTCAAACATGTTACATATTTGTATCCCATATCACACATGTTCATTTTCAGCACAACAACCCTATGAGGTGAGGTGAGCTGAGAGACTGGCCCAAGGTCACTCAGCTGGCTTTCATAGCCAAGGTGTCACTTAGATTCATGGTTTCTAGTCTGGTGCCTTAACCATTAGAACAAACTAGCATTGGACAGTAGTACTGGAATACTACAGTTTGAAAATCAATATTTCAAATATATAGTTTAGGTGCCCCTAATGGACAGAAGCTTTCCAGAAAAAATTCCAAGGACTGAAGGTTTTTATTAGCATTTGTTAGTCGGGTTGATTTGCAACAGTCCCTAAGAATCAATGGAACCAGCTCAAGGAGGAAAAAAAATTCAACCAGACTCAAGTACCCATAGAAACTAAACTTGTCTCTAATTGTAAAACAACATTTTTGGTGTATCTTGGAACTACAACTATCGTTCCTATAAATTTGGACTGTACAGGAAATTAAATTTTGTAAAAATGCAATTTCAAATGCCATAAAGAAGCTGAGAGATAACCTTAGCAAGAAAAACCATGCAAACTACAGGAATAAAATGTTCCTACTTTGAGCAGAATTTTAAGACAGCTAGGGAGCTTTGCTGGGCCATGCTTACCTGATGAGAAAAATGTGCACTCCAAGATTAGGAAGCCTTGAATGCACCCCCAAGATATTTATAAGAACATGCTTGCTTTATTGGAATTAATTTGCCATTTATATAACTTTCTTTTGTATTGTCAAACATTAATGCTTTAGCTTTTTGATAATTTACTATAAGTTGTACTGTTAGGCAAAAGGAAACCCAAGGATCAAAATCCAATTTTTGTACAGACACTGAATTTATATTAGTAATGATAGGTTACATTTTTCCAAAATTTAAATACAGTTAAAATGGGTGTCTGCTGTAGTAGAATTTATGAACACAAATCATCCTGGGGCTGAATGAATTATATTGAACATTAATGTTAAAGTTAAAATTGACACAGTTTCTAATTGACAAGGGCAATTTTTACATACACAATTATTAAATTATATATTGCCCTCCACTGTTGGCAAAAAAGTTTTAAAGTTTTTGTCTTTCATAGGTTACATCCCAGAGAAACTTTGAAATTGATTATGCTCGCAACTGTTTCCTTAAGGATGGGAAACCATTCCGCTATATTTCAGGCAGCATCCATTATGCCCGGATTCCCCGTTTCTACTGGAAGGACCGTCTCTTGAAGATGAAAATGGCAGGACTTGATGCTGTTCAAATGTAAGTAACACTGAAACTCTCAGACCCCTGAAGACAGGAATTACCTGAGGTTTATAGTTGCAGTCATTGAAAATGTAGTATCATAAGATGATGATCAGAAATGTCAAATGTTTGCAGTTCAGGTAACAATTATTTTATTCAATAAAGAATACTAGAGGATATATTCTGTGGTCTATATCAGGGGTCCCCAACCCCTGGTCTGTGGACCAGCACCGGACCATGGTATGCCAGCAACTGGGCTGTGCAAACAAACAAGGGCTCATCCATGGGATGCAGGTAGCACACATAACCACATCCCCTCCAGTCCTGGGAAAAACTTTCTCCATGAAACTGGTGCCCAAAAGGTTGGGAGCCATTAGTCTATATAATGCATTTGTTTATTTTATTCAGGAACAGATTTTATTCAGGAACATGCTTTTGGTAAACCAAAATCAGTTTTTAACAGATTAACAGAGTTAGAAGGGAGCTTGTAGGTCATCTAGTCCAATCCCCTGCCCAAGCAGGAGACCCTACACCATTTTTGACAATTGGCTGTCCAGTCTTTCCTTGAAAGCCTCCAGTGATGAAGCTCCAACAACTTCAGAAGGCAAGCTGTTCCATTGGTTGATTGTTCTCACTGTCAGAAAATTTCTCCTTATTTCTAGGTTGAATCTCTCCTTGGTAGTTTCCATCCATTATTCCTTGTCTGTCTTTCAGGGGCCTTGGAAAATAGCCTGATCCCTTCCTCTCTGTGGCAGCCCCTCAAATATTGGAACACTGCTATCATGTCTCCCCTGGTCCTTCTCTTCACTAGACTAGCCATGCCAGTTTCTGTAACCATTCTTCATATGTTTTAGTCTCCAGTCCCCTAATCATCCTGGTTGCTCTTCTCTGCACTTTTTCTAGAGTCTCAACATCTTTTTTATAGTGTGGTGACCAAAACTGGATGTAGTATTCTAGATGTAGTCTTCCTAAGGCTTTATAGAGTGGTATTAGTACCTTACTTGATCTTGATTGCACCCCTCTGTTAATACAATTTAGGATTGCATTGGCTTTTTTGGCTGCCACCACACAGTGCTCGCTCATATTTAACTGTTTGTCCACTAAGACTCCAAGATCCCTCTCATAGTTACTGCTATTAAATCTGGTTTCACCTAGTCTATTTGTGTACTTTTGGTTTTTCAAGCCTAAGTATAAGACTTTTCTCTACATTGAATTCCATTCTGTTAGATAGGGCCCAGTGTTCAAGTCTGTCAAGATCCATCTGGATCTTGGAGCCTATCATTTAGGGCAGTGGTTCCCAAAGTGGGTGGTACCGCCCCCTGGGGGGCAATGAGATGACTTAGGGGGACAGTAAGAGGCAATGGGAGCGGCAGGGGGGTGCTAAGAGGCAAGGGGGATGGCAGAGAAGTGCTGGAGATGGGCTCCCCCCCACAACTGCACTTTTTTTTTGCACTCGCCCTCAAACTATGGCCCCTGGGCTGGATATGGCCCCCAAGAGCAATTAATCCGGGCCATGCACAGGAACACATGGCTACACCGCCCACATCACCACGCCTACACGCCAACCCCACTCTTAAGGCCAAGTGCAAACCTCACCATGAGGAGAGCAGTGTGAGCCACACGAGTTGGAACTGGAAGGTAAAACCAAGAGCCGAATGACTGCTTGAGGGGGGGAGGTTCAGTCACCTTTCGGGCCTACATCTCTCCTGCAAGGCCTCTGGGTGGGACTGTAGTAGTCACAGGACTGGCCTACAGCTCTGGAATATGGGACGGGCCGTGGCGGGGCTGGAAATCTCTACACTGGGGTGGCACATGCAATGCGCAAAAGGAGTGCAGCCCTTGCTATCCAAAATTAAATAATGGTGCTGTTGTGGTAGCCGGGGAGGGGGTGGCGTAAGCGGGTTGAAGTGGCGGTTGCGATGCCTGAAAGCTGTGGGAGGAAAGCACTACTTTCTTTTGTGTGGCAACAACATTCTGCCTCTTTATATTTGCGCTAGCCGGTGGCGCAAGACAGCCCTCGTCTCCTACCACTTGGGACTTGGAGCGTCTGGGTAAACAGCGTCTGCTCTGGTGAGTGGCCGGATTTTGCTCTCCATTGTGGACGCCAGATCTTGCTTCTTCTCTCTGCTCTAGTGCGGCATCAGGATTCTGCCTTGGTATATTTGCGGCGCAAGGCAGCCCTCATTTCCTGCTGCTTGGGACTTAAAGCAGTAAACAGCGTCTGGTTCAGGAAGCAGCCCCCTGCAAGCTCTTGTTTCTCGAGGAGCCGGCCAAAGTTTCCCGTGCCGCTTCAAGTGAGTGCTCCTTGAAACAAGAGCTTGCAGGGGGCCGATCTGGCGTCCACAATGGAAAGCAAAATCCAGCTGCTTCCTGAACCAGATGCTGTTTACTGCTTTAAGTCCCAAGCGGCAGGAAATGAGGGCTGCCTTGTGCCGTAAATATACCAAGGCAGAATCCTGATGCCGCACAAGTTCAAGTAGTGCTTCGCTCTCACATTCTTCCGGCCCTTGGTGCTCCGCACATCTCGGTCTCTCAGGGAAATGCTTGACTTCCTCTCAGCCCCAAGACACTGGGTGACCCATGAGGTGAGATAGAGAGAGAATGAGAGAGAGAGAGAGAAAGAGAGAGAATCAGAATGAGACAGAGAGAGAAAGAGAAAGGGGGTCTGGGAGTGGGTGTGAATTCATCCTACAGCCCTCTCCATCCCCTCCTCTGTGAAATTGCTTTCTCCCACTCGCTAGTGGTCAGCAAATTGAAAAGGAACCTCCAGCTGAGAATCACTGCTCTAGATTGGTTGATTCAGGGGATTTCTTTAGTGTTAACTAATAGTGTTAGCTATTTTTGTTACAGAGATAGAATTGTATTGAAGCTGCCTGCTGGCCTCTCAAAGGCTCTGCGCACCCTGTTTTGCAAAAAACGTGCCCGTTTTTCACAAAAACGGGACATGCAGGGCAAGACTTCAGGAGGCAAAAAAAGGCTATATTCCATGTATAAGATGCACCAACATTTCTAACCTCTTTTTTTGGGGGGGAGTGTGCCTTATACTCTGAAAAGTACAGTAAATTGCCGTATTGGCACTGTGAGATAAATATGTCGGTTTTGGGTTGCGGTTTGTGCACTCGATCTCAAAAAGGTTTGCCATCACTATTATAAGTATTCTGATTTTCAGAGCAGAAATGGCAGAAGCAGAGAAATCAAAGAAGAAATGTAGACAATATAGTTTGGAATATCTGAAGTATGGATTTATACCAGCACCATCAAACCAGCAGCTGCCACAGTGCCTACTATGTGAGAAAGTATTTTCTAATAAGGCAATGAAGCCTTCCAGACTGAACGAACATTTGAAGAAGGCACATCCTGACAAGGCAGACAAGAACCTAACCTTTTTTCAATCACTTCGTGACAAATTTCAAAAGCACCCAACACTGTCATGCATGTTTTACAATGCTTCCCAACAAAACACTGATGGTTTGCGTGCATCATATAACATTTATTTATTTATTTATTATTAATTAATTAATTGATTGATTGATTGATTGATTGATTTATTGATTTATTGATTTATTAATTATATTTATATACCGCTCTACTCCCCGGGGACTCAGGGCGGTGTACAGTCAAATGATAAAATACATATAATACAAATATTTTAAAGAATGATTAAAATACAATTAAGTAATTTGGTCTTGAACCTAAAATTAAAACTCTAAATTTATGAGATTAAGATTTAAGAATTTAAGAGCAGTTTTAGAAGAGGTTAGTCCAGGCCGGCCTGCTGGAATAGAAACGTCTTGAGGGCATGGTGGAAAGCGCGAAGATCCGGGATTGTCCGTATCTCCAGGGGGAGCTTGTTCCATATGGTGGGTGCTCCCACAGAGAAGGCTCTCCTCCTAGGGGCCGCCATGGAGTGCTCTAAAGGTGGTGACCAAAACCTTGAAGCACACCCGGAAGAACACAGGTAGCCAGTGCAGCTCCCGCAGGAGGGGTGTCACATGGGAGCGCCACGTCACTCCCATAACGACCCGTGCGGCCACATTCTGGACCAACTGGAGCTTCCAGGTGCTCCTCAAGGGGAGCCCCATGTAGAGAGCGTTGCAGTAGTCCAGGCGGGAAGTGACGAGGGCATGAGTGACCGTATTTAATGAGTCCCGATTCAGAAAGGGACGCAACTGGCGTATCAGGAGAACCTGATAGAAAGCTCCCCTGGCCACAGCCGTCAGGTGCTCTTTTAAAGACAGCTGTGAGTCCAGGAGGACACCTAAGTTGTGAGCCCTCTCTGTGGGGGCCAGTGATTCACCCCCAGTAGTCAGTGATGGCAACAGCTGACTATATCGGATGTCGGAAACCACAGCCATTCGGTCTTGGATGGGTTGAGCTTGAGTCTGTTCCTCCCCATCCAGATCCGTAAAGCCTCCAGGCACTGGGACATCACTTCAAGGGCATCGTTGGGGTGGTCCGGGGTGGAGATGTACAGCTGGGTGTCATCAGCGTATTGGTGGTACTTCACCCCAAAACTACGGATGATCTCACCCAGCGGCTTCACATAAATGTTGAACAGAAGGGGTGAGAGAACCGATCCCTGTGGTACCCCACATACAAGGGGCCTTGGGGTCGATCTCTGTCCCCCTGTCAACACAGACTGCAACTGGTCAGAGAGAAAGGAGGAGAACCACTGCAACACGGTGCCCCCCACTCCCAACTCCTTCAGCCGGTGCAGCATGATACCATGGTCGATGGTATCAAAAGCCGTTGAGAGATCTAATAGGACCAGGACAGAGGAACAACCTCTGTCTCGAGCCCTCCAGAGATCATCGACCAATGCAACCAATGCTGTTTCCGTGCTGTGTCCAGGCCTGAAGCCCGACTGGAATGGATCAAGATAAGCTGATTCATCCAGGTTCTGAGGAAGCTGTCGTGCCACCACACTCTCAACAACCTTCACAACAAAGCGAAGGTTGGAGACTGGACGGTAATTAGCCAATACTGCCAGGTCCAGGGAAGGCTTCTTGAGGAGAGGTCTCACCACTGCCTCTTTCAAGGCGGCAGGGAAAACACCCTCACTCAGAGAAGCATTTATAATCCCCTGGAGCCAGCCTCGTGTAACCTTCTGAGAGGCCAGTACCAACCAAGAGAGACATGGATCCAATAAACGTGGTAGTATTCAGCTTCCCCAGTATCCTGTCCATGTTTTCGGGAGTCACAGAATCAAACTCTTCCCAGATGATATTCTCAAGACCTGCCTCTATCCTCCCTCCCGAATCTACTATGTCAGAGTCCAGGTGTTCCCTAATCTGAGCGATTTTATCATACAGATACTGAACAAAATCCTCAGCTTTACCCTCCAAGGGGTCGTCCCGCACTTCCTGAGAGAGCAGAGAGCGGGTCACCCTAAACAGGGCAGCTGGGCAGTTATCTGATGATGCAATAAGAGCGGAGAAATAATTACATTTTGCCACTTTTATCGCCACTAGATAAGTCTTAATATGAGATCTAACCAGTGTTCGGTCAGATTCAGATCGGCTGGACTTCCAACTGCTCTCCAGGTGTCTTTTCCGATGCTTCATTTCCCTCAGCTCCTCAGTGTACCAAGGAGCCAAGTGAGATCGGCGTCGAGTCAGAGGCCGCAAAGGCACGACTTGATCCAAGGCTCCGGCAGCCTCCCTTTCCCAGGCAGCCACCAGGTCCTCAGTTGAGTCGTGTGCCAGAGCCTCAGGAAATGGCCCAAGCTCCATCTGGAACCTATCTGGGTCCATCAGGCACCTGGGGCGGAACCATTTTATCGGTTCCGCCTCCCTACAATGGGGTGTGGCGTTTCGAAGGTCAAAGCGAAGGAGGGAATGATCCGACCATGACAAGGGCTCAGTTGCTATATCCCCTATCTCAAGATCACTCAACCACTGACCAGAGACAAAAACTAGGTCCAGCGTGTTTCCTTCCGTGTGAGTAGGGCCATGAACTAACTGGGTCAGGTCCATGGCCATCATGGAAGCCATGAACTCCTGGGCCACCTCAGACGTTTCACCGACGGATGGTAGGTTGAAATCCCCCATGACTATAAGCCTAGGGGTATCAACCGCCACCGTGGCTATCACGTTGAATAGCTCAGGCAGGGCCGTTGCCACATAGCAGGGAGCCAGGTATGTAACCAGCAAGCCCATCTGCACCCCATGACCCCACTTCACAAGGAGGGACTCACATCTGGCCGTCTGAGGAACAGTGGCTTCCCTCGGACCAAGACCTTCTTTAATAATAACTGCCACCCCTCCACCCCTCCCCTATGACCTTGGCTGATGGAATGCCCGGAAACTGGGTGGGCATATCTCTACAAGGGGAACCCCTCCCTCCTGGCCCAGCCAGGTTTCCGTAATACCCGCCAGGTCCGCTCCCCCCTCTTGGACAAGATCACAAATGAAGGGGGCTTTATTTACCACAGACCTGGCATTGCACAGCATCAGCCAAAGGTCCAGGGCCTGAGGGACTGTGCAACCTTGGGAACAAGAAGAGCATTGGGGGCCGGAGTATGCCACCACTGGAAGACAGCGAGTGCGTACTCCCGTATGATATGGCCCCCTACTCCTGCCATATCTGCCCCTCCCACCTACAGTACTGATGTAATGTCTATCGACAGCACAAGCTCTAACCCCATCTTTGACCCCAGATTCTGCATCTTCCCCGTTGCGCTCTTCAGCCAGACTAGACCCCGTCTCCTGCAGATTAACCCCTGAACCCATACAACCCGCCCCCCTCCTGGGAGGTCCCCCAGCCTCTTTATTTACATTAGAAACCACCCTCCTCCCAGATTCCTTTAAAATAAAGTTTGAAAAACTATCTAAAAAACCCCAAAGCTTCCGGTTCTTAGCAAACCACCTCTCGGGGTTCCAAAACCCGTCCTTGAGGGCGGCCCTAGGTAACTGAGAGGGCCAAACCTGCGAGAGGGGGGAATCTCACAGTGTGAGGAGTTCCGTTTTTGAGTACATCAGAGGAGATATAGAATTGGAAGTGATAAAAGGCTATTTTCTTCTTAAGGTGTTAAAGATGGTTTAAATAGATGGTTAAGACAGAAAGGGTGAGGTAGATAGTTGTATAAGGAAGCCAGTATACTAGAGCATCAGAATACCATCGCCCTCTCATGGTGATGGGAGGTCTTGTGATTAAATAAGTTAGTCAGAAGGGGATGAGAGTTTTAATGAACGCCCTCTCACGGCGGTCAGTCTAGATGACTTTGTATCTAGAGACATAAAGACTGCAGAAAAGATGGAACGTCTCATCCACCTGTATGAATAATACAGATAAATCATTCAAGACTCTCGATGTCTTTGCTTCCTCCCTTTCTGATATCAGCAAAGTCCGAAGATGAGGTGGAAAAGTAAGGTGGAGCATCCAGGCGAAGAGATGAGATCAGGTAGTCAAGATGATCAGGATAACCTGGATAGTTGGGAGGCAAAGGTGTTTAAAATAAAGGATTATAAGCTGATTGAACAGCTGCAGGTTTTGCTGAATGGCCTAGTAAGGGGGTGGGGAGAAACAAGGTGAATATCAAAAAATCATGTCCTCCGTTCTCAGCCCCCCATTACATCATGCTCTTTCAATGGGCCTTTCAGGTGGTTAAGTTGAAACCTTTCCCCTCATAAGTAAAAAAGGGGGGAATGTCTGGGCCCCCTCCCCATTACATCAAGGGGGGGCAGCCACTTGCAGCAAAACCTTCTCCATCATCCACAGGGAGGGCTTCCTCATAGCCTAGTTTCCATAATGTTGCTGCTGTCATTGCTGTTGCTGATTGCATCGTTGTTGTGAATGTCATCATAGTCAGCTCCGCCTCCGTAGTCCCAGCCGCCGCCCCCGTATTGCCGCCCCCATTGCCTCCCTCGGCGTTAGCCTGCAACAATTTAAGTTTCGGCAGTCTAGGGATTACCATTGGCACAGCCGCTGCCGCCATTTCCATAGCAACCAACCATTTCCTCAACCTCTCCAGCCCAGCAGCCGTTTGAATTAGTGACAATCAGCTGGGCCCCGGTTTGAGTGTTTGCTCTATTTGCCGCCCGTCGTGCCATCCCCGATCGTCTCCACGGCGGCCGAATGATCCTCTGGCTCCATTTACAACTCAATCGAGCCGGCTACACTTCGGCTTGCTGGGGGGGGAGGGGCTGCAAGATGGTTAGCTGGCCCCCCAACACCTTCAAACAAGCCTGACATCGCCCCCTCATCCTCGGTGTTCAGCACGGAACCACCATGTTGGCCTGCTACCTGGAAGAAAATCTCATTGCTGATTGCTAAGTCTGGAAAGCCACATATTATTGGCGAAGAACTCATCCTACCAGCCATTAGTGAGGTTCTGAGTACTGTTTTTCTTAAATCACCACATGATATAATTAAGACAATTCCTCTCAGGAACAATTCAGTGTAAAGATGCATAGATGAAATGGGTGAGAATGTGGAAGATGTATTGTGCAGCATACTACGGACAACTGACTTTGCATTACAGCTGGATGAATCAACTTTGCCAGGCAATGAATCTTTGCTTCATGCTTATGTGCACTTTATTAAAGATGAAAGTTTGACTCAAGAGTTGTTATTTGCGAGGCAACTAAAAACAGATACTAAAGGGGAGTCAATATTTCATGTTGTTGAGCAGTTTTTCAAAGACAAGGAAATTCCACTGACCAACATACTTGCTTGTGCAATTGATGGCGCACCATCAATAACTGGTTGCTACCGTGGGTGTTGCTTACTTGAAAAAAGCAGTGCCAAATGTCTTTACCATTCACTGTGTCATTCATCGCCAACATCTGATTGCAAAAAACCTCAGTGATCGCTTACACAAGTCATTACACACTGTCATTAATGCAGTGAACAAAATTAAAGTACATGCTCTCAATGATCGACTATTCCGAGAGCTCTGTGTTGAGAATGATGAAGATTTCGATCGTTTGCTGCTTCATACAGAAGTTCATTAGCTGTCAAAAGGCAACTGTGTGAGACGCTTTTACAATCTTTTTGACACTGTTGTGGAGTTTTTTGAAGACAAGAATGCTTTGCTCAGTGATGAACTTAAAGAGATCAGGCATGACATTGCTTATTTATCAGAACTGTTTGCAAAGTTCAATGAAGTGAATTTGCAGTTGCAAGGAAATGAGGTCAATCTTATTAAGGCCAAATCTGTCATCTCTACGTTTATTTCAAAGTTAACTTTATTCAAGCGCAATATAGGCCGTCGTGAGCTATACCCATTTCCGAGCTTGTCCGAGCTAGAAGAGAAAGGTGGGATACCAGATGATGATAACAGGATAAACTTGGATAAACAGGGCCAAGTTGTGGCCCCTTAGACTGTCCTAGTGGAGAGGAAAGCA
>WNWU01013400.1:1311449-1380086 GCA_012654045.1 Ptyas mucosa | reverse complement strand
AGATGATGATCTGCAAGTTTTTTTGTGACCATTTGGACATGCTGCATAAAGATATGTCTGAGCGATATCAGGATCTTCTTTTGATGGAAAGTCCAGATTGGGTGATAAATCCATTTTCTGATTTTCTGAGGAACATGGGATAGTGGAGGAACAACCAATAGAGCTGCAAAATGACATTGAGCTGAAGCCAAAGTTTAAGAGTTTTGGTTACAGAAGGAAATTTCTGATCGCTATCCTGTACTATGGACAGTGATTAAGAAGTTCCTTGTTGCATTTCCAACATCATATTTGATGGACCGTGGTTTCAGTGTGGTCATTCAACTTCTCTCCAAGCAAAGAAATCGACTGCAGATAACTGAACGTGGTGATTTAAGACTCCTGCTATGTGACTTAAAACCAGACATTGGGAAACTGGTATCACTTCATCAAGCCCATCCATTGCATTAAGATTTTACTGAACAGTGAAATAGTTATTAAATTTTAGTGAGTTTACTAAGTTAGTAGTTACTAAGGTTCTTGATAAATGACTATCAGATTTTGAAAACCTGGTATCGGTGAATCATATTCAACAATTTTGTTGAATTAACAAAATATTTTTAAATTGGATTTTGAACAAAATGTGCAATTAATTGTTGCAGGTATGAATTTTACTGTTACTATCTTCCTTAGTGGGTCATGCAAACTGCTATTCTGAACAATGCTATTTATAGAGGGTGGGGGTGGGGGGCACTAAGGATGAGTTTGGTGTACCAAGGGGGCGGTGGACTGAAAAAGTTTGGGAACCACTGCTCTAAACCCTTTACTTTTTCTTCTAGTAACTTCTTAGTTTACATTGATACATACATAGTTTGGGTATTCTATCAGCATAAGTGTATACATGGAACATATTTTGCAGATCACAATAGTATCAGTTTCTTTTTCCATGAGTGGATTTAAAAAAAATTGAAAATGAATGTAGGTTTTACCACAGATTTTTAAAAGGGAAACATGTCCAATTTAGAATTTTGATATTCTAACATCATTTAAAATTTGTGGGAAATAATCTAGCTAAAAATTTAAAATCCAAACAATTAAAAATTGTCTAGTTTAAGGATTTAAAGTTCTATACTTCAAAATTGTCTAGTTTAAAAATTTAAAGTTCTAGCAGTCCAGTTTTAAAATTTTCAGTGTTGAGTGGGCATAAGTGCAAGGTTTGTTCTGAGCCTGTAATGGAATGTTCTATAATTATCCCTCCCTTCTTATGATCCTTTCCCTCTCTGCCTTCTTGTGGGCTTTATTTATCTCTTTCTTCTCTGCCTTTATATGTTCCATACTTGCTATTGTCTACTTCCCTTTGATTTTTTTTTTGTCTTGTGTCCTGCGTTGTCTTTTTATCCCTTCTTCCTACTTGCTTTTCTCCTGTCACTGCTGGGTATTCAGCTCTCCCTGCTTCGCAGTTCATGGCTGCCCCCCACTCCGGGTCTGTTGGTCTGCCACGCTGTTCTGTTGCTGCCGTTCTCAGTCACCAGCTTGTTAGTTTGCTGTGCTGTAATGCTTCCACTGTTGCCCTATCATCGCTTTCCACGCTGCTTTCTGTGTTGCTTTCAGGATCTGGTTCGCTGTGCTGCCCTTTGCTGCTGGCTCTCCTTTCTGTTGCGCTGCTGCTGCTCTTTGGTCCTCAACCACGTGGGTCACTTTGCTTGTCTGTCGTGCAGGTGTGCTGCTTCTCCCAGAAAACAGAGCCTTCTGGATGGCCTACAGTAAGCTCCCCCCTTGTCCCTTCTGTACAGCCGGTTCTCCTCCTCCTCCTCCCTGCTCCACTCTCTCACCAGCTCACTTTTTTGTTCTCTGCCAGTCGTTGAATAAGACAGGTATTTCAGAAACTGAAAAAAGGATTCTATTGTAAGGGGGGCCAATGATGTGAATTTCAAATATCATGCTATAATTAGCACAAACATATAGTTACATTATTTGCATGAAAATCTGATGAATTAATCATTTTTGATACGGGATTTTTATAGAGGATTTTTATGAATTTTGTAAATTGCTTTACAAAAAGAGGGCTACATAGTGCTTTAAAATAAATTGAATGCTCTTCTAAGGTAACAGATTCTTCAACATAAAAAAAATAAATTCAGCAGTGTAAATTTAGTGTGCAACAAATTATCTAGATAGATTTTACTTCTACTTATAGGACAAATTGAAATAATGATGGAGGTTATTTGTGCTCAGTTTATGTTGGTATACCATTTCATGAAACACTGTCTCTGATTGGTGCCTTTCCCACTTTGAGAACTAAAACTTGCTTTGCATCTCAGGATGCTGGTTTTTACATTTGCTAGGTTTTCTTGTGGGCATTTATTTATTTATGCAGGATTTATCTCAGCATAATATTTGCATGTAGCCATATAATGCTGCATATCTAATTTATTTAGGTATTTATTAAATTTATATGCCACCCATCTCGCTTTGAGAGTGACTCTGAGTGATTTATTTCAGTCTTGTGAAAATAACTAACAATTTATTACTGTAATGCAGCCTTTCTCACTTCGGGTTCTGTGAGAAATTGTGACTGAAAAAAGATAAACATTTAAAAATTTTGTGTGATGCAATATTAACACTTACAAGGATGGGAATTTTTACACAGTTCACCTTTTGGCCTACTGACATACTGTTGTTGTAAATGTTGTAAAACACAGATTGTGTACACAGATTAGAAATGAATTGTACAGCTAGTCCTTGTTTAGCGACTGTCTCATTTAGTGACCATTGAGTTATGAAGGTGAAAAAAACTTTACGATCAATCCTTGTATTTATAATCATCGCAGGTGTGTAAAGAAAAGGAAAGCTGAAGTAAGCACAGTCGTGTTTTCACTTAGCAACTGCTCCACTTAACGACTGAGTCACTGGCCTAATTGTGATTGCTAAATAAGGATTATCCACATTGAGACTCTTTAGTATTTGTTATGATTTCTATGTGAGGGTTCCTTGAGACCTGAACATTATTTCAAAGGTTCCTCCATGGTAAAAAGATTAAAAAAGTCTACTCTACTACACTGTGCCATAAATCATATTTCTAACAGCCAGTAGAGGGGGATAGATGCATATAACCTGTCATGATAGTAAGAATAAAAATTTAAGAAACAACCAGTTGCTACACTGTCTATGCAAAAGAAATTTGACTCAGAACGTATCTTGGATGAATCTCACGAGAGAGAATAAAAAGTGTACAAAAGCTGTGTCTGTACTATAGAACTTTCCAAGTAATTAATTAATGACACATAGGTTGATTTCTAGCTTTATAAAATTTTCATGGCATTCATGGGATCACAAATGTAAGCTTATATCCACAAAATTTGAAATGAAACATGTCTTGAAATGTTAGAAATGTTATGAATATAATTTTCCTATCTAACATTTATTCTTACTATTGAACTCAATATTTATAATCTTTATTTCTGTTATTAAACCTAACTTATTCATTTCATTTTAACTATTAATCTCAACATACTCCTCCTTATTTTGGCTATTCCCACCTCATTTTATTTTTGCTATACAATCCAGCATCTTTATCTTTATCTTTATTGTTAAACCAATCATTTTTATTTCTTGGCTGTTAAACACAGCATAATCATTTTATTTTTGGCTGTTAAACACAGCATATTCATTTTTGTTACTTGGCCGTTACACAGCATATCCATTTTTGTTTGGCTGTTAAACACAACATCCTCTTTTCTTTCTTTCTTTCTTTTTTTGGCCGTTACACAGCATATTCATTTTTTTTTGGCTGTTACACAGCATATTCATTTTTTTTTGGCTGTTACACAGCATATTCATTTTTGTTTGGCTGTTAAATACAGCATAGTAATTTTTGTTTTCTGGTTGTTATACAGCATATCTATTTTTATTTTTTGGCTGTTAAATAGAGCATAATCATAGTTTGTTTAGCTATTGATCCCTTCTTAATCCTTTCTTAGTTGTTCCCATCCATCTATACATTGCTTATTTTCAGATAATCATATTTATCCTTATCCTTTTCCATGATAATTTAACATTGAGACATAGTTCTTGCTTAAATCATACCTTTACATATATTTATAAATTCCTTTTAACATTTTAAATTAATCATATTTATCCTTATTCTTTTTCATAACAATTTAACATTGAAACATGGTTCTTGCTTCAAACATATCTTTAAATATATTCATCAATTCCTTTTACAAAGAATTTCCATTTAACATTCTTAATTTCTATAAAAACCTTCTTTTTATTATTACAATCCACCTTTACATTATTTTATTTTAAATCATATTGTTTAAATCTTTTTTCTTTTTCCAGTCGTGTTTATCTTACTTCTTCATTTCCTCACCTGCAAACATATATTCCTTCAATTTTCAAAGTTTTCCGTTTTGTCCTCCATAAATTGTATTAAATCTTTTCCTTATTTTTATTCCGGATATAATGTATCAAGTCTCCCTCTCTTAGGCCTGCACTTATTCCTTCTTTTGTTCCTGCACCAATTTTAATTATTGTTGTTTCAACTATAGGAGTTCCATTATAATTCCTTTTCTTTTCACCAAAATCCAACTGTCTGCAGACAGGAATAAAAAACTCCTCCACAAAGTCCCACGGCTTTTATCTGTAGAACTCAGAATTTTCCATATCAAACAAAAAGTTACAAAGTTCCTTTTTAAATCAGATGGTGTCTCTCTACAATCCACATTTTCCATTAGTCATACAAGCATCCATTTTGTGGAATTCTTCTTTTAATTATAAAAGTACCAAATCTTTTTTTTAAGAATCCAATTCGAATTTTAAAGTATCCAGTCTTTTTACCATATCTCAATAATTAATTCCTTTAGTTCTGTACAAAAATTAGTTGTACAGGTGTACTTGGGTCTTTGTCTCTTTAAAGTTGCAGTTTAAACTTTCCAAAGCCCCTTTGTTGCACAGCCGCTATTTTAGGTTAGGGGTCTTCTAAGTAATAATATTGCTCCACACATTGTTACAAGCTTGGGTTTGTTGTCACTCACCTGGCTTCAAAGAGCTCTGTTTCACTCCACTTTCCTCCAGCACTTTTCTTAGCCCGGTTGTCACAGCTTCATGGCAGCTGCCATGGCTGCCTCCCCCCGCCGCCAACTCACAGAAGGTTCCCTCTGACCTCCGAGGAACTTGCCTGTTCCTCTTGGTTGTCCGAGGTGCCCCTCCTTTTCCCCCATCCCTACAGGACGGTTCTAGTCCAAAGAGCCATCAGCGGCAGTTAGGCAGCCAGGGTTTTCGCAGGACTCATCAGAGCCTGCTATTTTCCCGACTGTCTCGCCGTGACGCCATACCGGAAGTCTCTTTATAGCTCTTTTTGATATATCTGCACCTTCTAAACATTCCCTTCTGGGTGCCCTTTGTCTCTTTCTGTTGTATTATTTGAACTCCCATCCACAAGACTTCCTTTTTTTAAAAAAGAGATTTTTCTTTTTCCCCCCCTCTAAATCTTTCTTCTTTTGAAGACATTTTTCTTTTTTCTCTCTGTCTATTATAAACTTTTAAGGAGTTATCTAATTGATTCCTACTTATTAATACTTTCTCTTCTTTATTTTTAGCTTCTTGCATCTCATTTTGATTTTCCCCTTCCACTGTTTCTTTTAATTTCTCATCTATTTCCTGAATATCGTATTGCTCTTTTCTCCCCCAGTTGTTGTGTGACTTCTACATTCATTTCTGTATCTTTAAACAATCCCCTTGTCTCCTTATTGTTCTTTATAATTTCACACACACTTTTAACATCAAGAATATTTTTTCATATGCATCTATCAACCCCTGTAAATCCATTTTATAACAATTTAATAAAAATTACTGTATATTTCTATAGTTCCAATGTCTCAATATTTAAAAACTCCTCCTTAATAAAATTTCATCAATCCCAATCTCCAAAATCCCTACATTTATGATCTTTAAAATTCTTTAGTAATTTACAGCCTTATAGTTTTCCAATTATATATCTTCCCAATTGTCCAGATTTTAAAGTCTTATTTAACTTTCCTTCTTTTCTCTTTTCTTCTGTCACCTTTCTTCTTTTGTCTTGTAGAATGTTCTGTTAAATAACATTAATAGTCCAAATCCAAATTAATCCACTAGATTCCTCCAATCTTTCAAATACATAATCCAATAGCCAATTTTAATAAAACTGAGTTATTTCCTTTTAGAAATCTTCAGAAGGGAAAAAAAACCCTCATTAAATATTCTCAAAATATCCAAGTCGTCTTCTAGGTCAGTGATGGCTAACCTTTTTGCCATCGCGTGCCAAAAGCAGGGGGGGGAGCCCGGGGGGGGGTCGAACGCGCGCGAGCCCACACCCACAATTCAATGTGCCCCGTCCTCCATGCATGCACACACGACACACACACACCGCGCGACCCCCGCTTTTAGCATGTGATGGCACGGTGGACCCAGTAGGCCTGTTTTTTGCCGACCCCAGGCTCCAGAGGCTTTCTAGGAACCTGGGGAGGGTGAAAATGGTTTTCCCCACCTCCCTGGAAACCAGAAATGGCCTGTTTCCTGATTTCCGGTGGGCCCAAAAGGCCCAAACATCAGCTGGCTGGCATACGCATACATGCTGGAGCTGAGCTAGGGCAATGCTCGCTTGCCCACAGATATGGCTCTGCATGCCACCTGTGGCACGTGTGCCATAGGTTTGCCATCACAGTTCTAGGTCATGCCATCTTCCAGATGTTGTTACTTCTATTCTGTGCATTAGACTTTGTGTGTATTGAGTTCACTTAAACTGAATATACTGCGGCTATAGTGCCGTAGTACTTCTCTTCTTCCAGTAGATGGCTCTCTTGTTCCCAAATCCAACTGTCAAAAACAGCTGCTCATCTGATGAATCCAGAGGGTTTAGAAATACAAATATACAAGACAATTTCTCCCAAAAATCACTTTTCAAATTGTTTAAGCTTTTTTTAGACTTTCTGTGTTTTAAAGCTTCCCTTGGGCTTCTTTCGCCTCTTGAGTGTCAGTTTTTTTCCCCTCAATAGTGATGGCGAACCTTTTTGAGATTGAGTGCACAAACCGCAACCCAAAACCCACATATTTATCTCAGAGTGCCAATACAGCAATTTACTGTACTTTTCGGAGTATAAGATGCACTCCCCCCCAAAAAAGAGGCTGGAAATGTTGGTGCATCTTATACATGGAATATAGCCATTTTTTGCCTCCTGAAGTCTTGCCCTGCGTGTCCCGTTTTTGTGAAAAATGGGCACGTTTTTTGCAAAAACATGATGCGCAGAGCCTTTGAGAGGCCAGCAGGCAGCTTCAATACAATTCTATCTCTGTAACAAAAATAGCTAACACTATTAGTTAACACTAAAGAAATCCCCTGAATCAACCAATCTAGAGCAGTGATTCTCAGCTGGAGGTTCCTTTTCAATTTGCTGACCACCAGCGAGTGGGAGAAAGCAATTTCACAGAGGAGGGGATGGAGAGGGCTGTAGGATGAATTCACACCCACTCCCAGACCCCCTTTCTCTTTCTCTTTCTTTCTCTATCTCTCATTCTCTCTCTCTCTCACCTCATGGGTCACCCAGTGTCTTGGGGCTGAGAGGAAGTCAAGCATCTCCCTGAGAGACCGAGGTGCGCGGAGCACCAAGGGCCAGAAGAAGTGTGAGAGCGAAGCACTACTTGAACTTGCGCAGCATGAGCATTCGTCTTGGTATATTTGCAGCACAAGCAGCCCTCGTTTCCTGCGGCTTGGGACTTAAAGCAGTAAACAGCGTCTGGTTCAGGAAGCAGCCGGATTTTGCTTTCCATTGTGGACACCAGATCGGCCCCCTGCAAGCTCTCATCTCAAGGAGCACTCGCTTAAAGCAGCACAGGAAACTTTGGCCGGCTCCTCGAGAGACAAGAGCTTGCAGGGGGCTGCTTCCCGAACCAGATGCTGTTTACTGTTTTAAGTCCCAAGTGGTAGGAGACGAGGGCTGCCTTGCACCACCGGCTGGCGCAAATATAAAGAGGCAGAATGTTGTTGCCGCACAAAAGAAAGTAGTGCTTTCCTCCCACAGCTTTCAGGCATCACAACCGCCACTTCAGCCTACTTGCACCGCCTCCTCCTCGGCCACCACAACAGCACCATTATTTCATTTTGGACAGCAAGGACTGCGCTCCTTTTGCACATTGCACGTGCTACCCCAGGATAGAGATTTCCAGCCCCGCCAAGAGCTGTAATAGTCTCACTCATAGGACTGGCCCGTTGATCATCCTGGAGCAGCTGCTCCACCCGGGTGCCAGGGATCTTCCACCCACCTGCCAGGGAACTGCCTGTCGGGGAGCTGTTGGGGAGCTGCCAGCTCAGTGCACCCGGGTGGAGGAGCTGCTTCAAGATGACCAACGGGCCAGTCCTGTGACTACTAGAGTTCCATCCAGAGGTCTTGCAGGAGAGATGTAGGCCCGAAAGGCAACTGAACCTTCCCCTCCCTCAGGCAGCCATTCGGCTCTTGGTCTTACCTTCCAGTTCCAACTCGTGTGGCTCACACTGCCCTCCTCAAGGTGAAGTTTGCACTCGGCCTTAAGAGTGGGGCTGGCATGTAGGCGGGATGATGTGGGTGGTGCAGCCATGTGTTCCTGCGCGTGGCCCGGATTAATTGCTCTTGGGTGCCATATCCGGTCCAGGGGCCATAGTTTGAGGGCGAGTGCAATAAAAAATTCAGTTGCGGGGGGGGAACCCACCTCCAGCACTTCTTTGCCACCCCCTTGCCTCTTAGCACCCTCCTGCTGCCCCCCTTGCCTCTTAGTGCCCCCCTGCCACCCCCTCTTGCCTCTTAGCCCCCCCTGCTGCTCTCCTTCCCTCTTACTGCCCCCCTAAATCATCCCATTGCCCCCCCGGGGGGGGCAGTACCACCCACTTTGGGAATCACTGATTTAGGGGAATGGAATCCAATTGTTGAGAAAACTCCCAGTTAAAATTTTAGGGAAAAGCGTTCTTATTAAGAATCAGTCGACAACATTTGATCCTGGACAGACCAGAGACAATGATTTTGGTGGTTTAGGTTAGATTAGAAGCCGTTATGGAATTTCTGCAAGTAAAATACAATTATAGTATTGACAGAGGGCTTTGAAGTTTAACTCTGTTGTTGCTTGTACCTGCTAATTTTGCATTTATAGTAGATAGATGTCAGGTCAAATGAGTGGGGTAAGCAGAGTTGTAGAAGTTCATAAATTGTGTGCCTGTTTTGCTGGGGAGGTAACTATTATTCTTGAAATATATTAATAGGTTTTCAACTAGAAGAGACAATTTATGTGTATGTCTGTTTTTTTCTTTTTATGCACGTTTATTTTCTTCTTTTGTCTTTAGTTTTGCTTTATTTTTGTATTTGTTTTTCATTTCTTGGAATTTGTATTTTAACATTCTGAATAAAAATAAATTATTTGAAAGATGATCATCTGTACATTACTTGTAGTTAATAAGAGCAGTATTCAATATGTTTGAAAGATTGTGTGGTGGGATGGTTAAGTTACCAAACCTTGAGTAGGAAGACCTTCTTGTTCTTCATTAGGCAGGGAAGCATTGGTGACTTTGGGCCAATCAGTCTCAGGTCAAATCAGCATTAGTTCTGTGATGAACCAATTTGAAAACCCTTTGAGTTGTGCATTGACAGCTTTGCTTATGTGAACTAAGCAACACAATGCAAAACACACAGGCCTGTAACTTAGTTTTATATATGAAAGAAGTTCTCTGAAAAAGGCCTGATACATTTTCAGAATTATTTTTTAATCATTCTTTCCATGTTTATTTGCAAAAAAAAGGAATATAGGTTGTAATTGCAATAATTTTAAATGCAATTCTATTGTTGTTGAACTAGGGAGCTTTTTGTAAACTTCAATTAAAAACATGATAGTAACATATAGGGTATTTACAGGTATGTTCCGTGGAACTTTCACGAACCTGAGCCAGGAGTATACAACTTCAGAGATGACAGAGATCTGGTGTATTTCCTGAAACTTGCTGATGAGATTGGCTTGTTAGTCATATTGAGAGCGGGGCCTTATATATGTGCAGAATGGGACATGGTAAATATTTTCTTGCTTATTCGTGTTGACTTGCCCTTACATGGTAAAGTCTGAAAAAATAATTTCTAAATCACAAAAAATTCCTGTTAAATGTAAGAAAGTTTCAAAATCAATATTTTGAAATACCCTAATTACATTAAATCAGTGGTTGTAAAATATGTGATTTTCAGTTTTGTCTAACTGAAATATTGAACCTTAAAGAGCAATTTGGAATACAATTTTATGTAGTTTATGAATTAAACTTTACTTTTTCAGTAGACTTCTCCATGAAATCAGATTCACTTAGATGTATGGAAATATGCATGTACTACAGTATGTATGCATTTAACAAATTTATATGGCAGCCCAACTCATACACAGTAATTGTGATTATTGAGTGGCTGGATAGAGATATATGGTTATTTATTTAATAATCACAAGTTATAATAATGTATTTAATAATTATAAGCTATAAATATCAACATTTTCTTTTCTAAGGAAGACATTGCAATAATTACTTACTTGGAGCAAATTAAGACATGAAGTAAAACTATTTTGTACCCTTTGTTCCAGTTGAGGTGGGAAGGATATCTTAGATCTGCATCTTTTTTAAAATTTTGACAAGAACCACATAATGTTAATCCAGGTCACTTTTATACTCAGCTGTAATTTTTGAATTATTTTGTATATTTGGAATGAGGGAGGGACCTAAAAAACTCAATATATGCTTAGTCAGTTCTGCTGACATATGTGTTCTGCAGCAATATATGCCGACATATATTGATAAGATTAAGAGAAACTTTGTTTAATAACATACTCTGCTAAACATGAGAGGTACTTATGAGGACAGAGCTTATGTGGTCTTAGAATTGTTCCCTCTTCCCATTTTTATGGACTTATTAGATTGGATATTCTAGGAAGAATATATACATATATATATATATATATATATTATTCTGACTTTATAGGGTGGTCTGCCTGCCTGGTTATTAGAAAAAGAATCAATTGTTCTTAGATCTTCTGATTCAGGTAAGAAAATAAAATAACAAAATAGATTATGATATCTGTAGTTATACGTGATGAAAATAAAATTAGGTCCTGGAAATTTGTGTTTGTGATCCCACAAATAGGGGACCATTCAGATAAATATAACACAGGTAGTCCTCAATTTATAATTGCAAATTGGGATTAGAGTTTTCATCACCAAGCAATTAGGTTGTCAAGTGAGTTGTGTCTGATCTTACAAACTTTTTTGCCATCATTAAGCAAAGTACACAGCTGTTAAGTGAATCAGCTTTCCCCATTGCTGCTTGTTGGGAGACCTCTGGTTGTAAGTGTAAGGGCTGGTCAAAAGTCACTTTTTTCAGTGCTGCCATAATGGTACTTCCAAAAATTTTGGTTTACTTGCATCTGAACCTTCTCTGGAATGTTCTAATGAATATGGTATTTTAAATTATGAATGGATTATTTATAATATTTTATAATCAAATGAAACAAACAAAATGTTAAAAATTATGATATTTATGTAGTTATTTACCAAGCACATTTAAATTATATTAAAGTAACCAAACTATCTTTACGATCCCTAAGGCATGTCACAACTTTTGAGCACCTCTAATATTTGGAAATTGAAAGTTGAAAAATTTGACACTACCTAAAAATTGCGTTGAGATGTATGCATATAGACAACTATAATGAAATATATAAATACTCTGTTATATTTTTTTCAGACTATTTAGCAGCTGTAGGAAGATGGATGGGGGTCTTATTACCAAAGATGAAGCCTCACCTTTATCAGAATGGGGGCCCCATTATTATGGTGCAGGTAGAATTTTGTTGAATAATGATAAGTTCTACAACTTTCAAACTTAAGAATGTTTTGTTTTTTTAAAGAAAGATACTGAATATGATTAGTGTATTTATTTGGAAATGTAATTCCTAAACCAATCTCTTAGAGTTTTTGGATTTCAGTCCTGTAAAAAGTTGGGTAGACCCATCTGATAAGCATCAAGTTAGTAAATATTGCACTAAAACCTTTACCATTTTAACTGGAATTGATGTCATACTCATTTTTGATCACATACCCATTTATATCGTTAAGATAAAATCTTAATGCTGAAGTGGTTATTCAGAAATCCCTTAGACTTATGAAATGATTTTTGTTTAAGCAGCTAGTGCTGAAAAATGCCAGATCCATTAGTGTCATATCTGCAAAGTCATATCAATTTAGTTCATTTTTTATTTTCTAGATTTTATTCATACATTAATTCATTGTAGTTTCTAAATTATTAGGTCTCATTCCAGTGAAATAGTGGGTATAATTTCTACACATCTGATCTACAATCTCTTTCATTGCTATAAAATGTGTTCATTTTTCTTTCTCAAAATTAAAACTTATAAATTAGGCTGATGTCTAAAAAATTCATACTCTTTGATAGATGAACTTTGATAATGTCTGCAGCTATGCCCTAGAAATTCTGAGGAAGATGTCTTCAGACCTGCATCTGACTAACAAAACCTTAATGTGGCATTGACCTCATAACAAGAGAGCATTTCAGGAGAATTCAAACCTAGCACCTTTTGAAAAAGCTTGGATCTGTGATACATTCTCACCTATTTCTCACCTTGGATCTACTATATTTTTCAGGGTATAAGATGCACTCCCCCCCCAAAAAAGTGGGTGGAAATGTCTGTGCTTCTTATACTGCAAATGTTGCCAAAGCCTCACCCACCCGCCGGCCCCCACCCTTTGGCCTCTGCCTCCCAGTAATTTGCCTCCTTGCAGCAAACAGTAAACAGCCTGATCAGCTTCAACACAGCCTGATTTAGCACAAGCAGCTGATTGTCGGTTGGATTGGCCTCCTGGAATACTGCCTATCAACTGTTCCAGGTTGTGGGGATCGCCTCCGCAGGTCCCATTTTTGGTCCATTCCAGGCACTGACATTAAGCAAGGTCTGCAATTAACAGCCATCCTGGAAAACTACCGTGGTGGCTGAGCAGAGAATGTCTGATCAAGACAGCGACCAGGAGCAGATGGGAGCTGCTGGCTCCGCGACCTCCCTGTCACACCCCGGCTGGGAGGCTGCAGAGTGGATGGCTGATTTACAGCTGGAGGAAAAGTTGGAGAGCCAAATGGTCACTGCACGTGGGGAGGTTACCGGAGGTGGAGAAGACCCCCCCAAGGAGTAACTGTCAGGTTCCGATGTCATCTCAAATAAATTGCACTCCTAAGCAATTAGTCTTTGCTGAAATATTTCATTTATTGAGAACGACAGATTTGGTCCCAACTTCGTCGTAGCCAATACTAACCCTCTGACCCCAAAACCTTCCCCTTCCGTTCCCCCAAACCTCAACTTTCCCTAAAATTGCCTTACTATCAGTAAGGTACGGGGGAGATCCGAAAGGACTGGGATTTTTTTTAACCCAAGTGTGGAATCACATGCAGAACTCAGGGGAGGATTTTCCGTCAGATGCTGCATGCATGAGGTGCATTACCAGGGCCTGGAGGGGGTGGCAGCTGTGTGGATGTTAGGACTCTATAATGAAGATTCCCCTCTGATGAGGAATTATGACCAATTCATGGCAGCCCTCAGAATGCACTTTGAGGACCCATTAGCCTATAAAGATGGACTAAATGAGGATGTCTACAAGGATTGCTGCTCCCAAGGGGCCCATAGGGATCTACAGAGTTGGTATGTGCTGGCCACGGATGTGGAGATTGACTTGGGCAGAGACATTTCTGTGGTGGGCGCACCTGGAACCAACCACCCTCCTCATCCCACAAGGGGGCTCCAAAGGCTGCAGTGGGACTGGCAGGGTCCAAGCTGAAGTCCTCTGCATGTTTCAGATGTAGAAAGGAAGGGCACTGAGCGGCTGAGTGCTTCTCTAAGTCTGGACCCAAGGTGACCACTAGTGGAAGGAAGAGAGCCGACAAAGTGCCCATAAAATCCCGCAAAGCCACCCTAAAAGGGGTAGAAGTCATTGAGTTCACTCCCCTGAACCAGGGTGAGTTGGGAACTCCGACCCTCGCCGTTGACAGTGAAACCGAAACCGATTCCGACAAGGACCTCCTGGTAAGTCAGAATGAGGGAACCATGGCCATCCCAGTAGAACTAACGATACCATCCACTGGGGCCCATGGGAAGGTGCTAGCCCTTCTAGATTCATGATGCACCAGGTGTGTCATCAGCCCGGACATTGTGGAACAAATGGGTCTAACAATAAAAACAATGAAAAGGCCCATCACATTCTGTCAGCTAGATAGATCGGTATCTGGGGGGGGGGGAACCCATCCCATTTTGTAACCGAACCAATTGAGATGAGGATGGGGGGATCACCTAGAAACTCTGAGCTTTATTGTGGCCCCTGGCATGGAATGACCCATCCTACTTGGGTTGCCCTGGCTCCGAAAATGGAACGTGCGTATAAATTGGAAAAGATCTGCTCTAATCAACAAGGGAAGAGAGGGGAGAATCCCTATTGCATGGCCAAAGTGGCGAGTGATGTGGCGGCGACTGGAACGGACCACATTGTGGGGGAAGAAAAGATCCCAAAAGAGTACTGGGATCTCTGGGAGGTGTTCAGTGAAAAGGCATCAGATGTGCTGCCCCCCCCTCCGCCTACAGACTGTAGCATAGAAATCCTTCCTGGGGTAAAACTCCCTAAGCCAAAAATCTACCCCATGGCCCCCTGGGAGTTGGGGGAACTATGAGACTTTATTGAAAAACCGAAAACGTGGCTTCACCAACTGGCTAGGCCGCATGTAGCCGCCCTGGTGCTATTCCAGGAGAAGAAGGATGGGTCTTATCGCCTGGTGGTTGACTATTGGAATTAGAAGGCAATTTGAATAGAAAATGTCTACCCCCTGCCCCTCATAAAGGACATGCTAGCACACCTGATAAAGGAAAGATTTTTACTAAGCTGGACTTGCAGGAGGCATATTATAGAGTTCGGATTAAGGAAGGTGATGAATGGAAAACTGCCTTCAACTGCCCGCTGGGATGTTTCCAGTTTTGGGTACTCCCTTTTGGACTGCAGTGTTCATGTAACTGATCAACGAAGTACTGCATGAACACTTTCACAAGGGGGTGCTGGCCTACCTTGATGACATTCTTATTTACACCGAGACCATGGATGACCACGTAAAACTGGTGAGAGCCATCCTGAAAAAACCTAGAGCTGCTGAATTGTATGCTAAGCTATCAAAATGCGAATTCCACCAGACTAAAATTGACTATCTGGGGTACCGCATTTCGCATGAGGGGATAGAAATGGATCCAGAAAAGGTCCAGGCCATGTTGGAATGGGCTCCCCCATGCACCAGCAAACAACTACAAAGTTTCCTGGGTTTTGCTAATTTCTATCGATAGTTCCTCCCCTTGTTTGCAAAAATTGCCTTACCGATTACTAACTTTCTGAAAACAAAAGGGGAGATGAGGCCAAAACCCTCCCGGCCTCTTGAGTGGACTATGGACTGTCAGGCGGCGTTTGAGAAACTGAAATGACTGTTTGCTGCCGAACCGGTCCTTAAACATCCTGGCATGGATGCCAGTGACGTGGCTGTCAGGGCGGTGTTACTCCTAGCAAATGCCATGGGGAATTTACAACCCTGCACCTATACCTCTTGGAAATTATCTGAGACCAAGAGGAGATGGGCCATATGGGAGAAGGAGGCTTTTGCTGTTAGTTTGGCACTGTTAATGTTGAGGCATTTCCTGGAAGGGGCAAAGTACCCTTTTGAAGTGTGGACTGATCACAAAAACTTAAGAGGCTTTAAAAACACCACAAAAACTGTCACCGAAGCAAGTCTGCTGGGCCCAACACTTTAACTGATTTAATTTCTCCCTGCGCTACCTTCCTGGAGGGAAGAACTTTATGGCAGATGCCCTCTCGAGACTGCCTCAATACAATAGCGTTTGAGAGGAAGTAATCCGTCCGGTTATCCCCTTGAAACAGCTGGCGGCACCAATGGTTACCAGAGCCCAGGCCAAAGTAGATCTAACCTTGTCCAGCGACTTGAGCAAGCAGTTGAAAGAAGCACTAAAAACTGACGAGTGGTTTTTAGCCCACTCCAATGAGTGTACACTTCAGGAGGGTCTCGCCTGGGTGGGAGCCAAACTGTATGTCCCCGCCAGCCTGAGGGGGACAGTATTACAATATGCCCATGATGCTAAAATCGCTGAGCATTTTGGCTTTGTGAAGACATTACATTTAGTTAAACGACAATTCTGGTGATCGGCGCTAAAGAAAGACATAGAAGTCTATGTAGCGAGCTGCCCCATATGTGCTTCAGCAAAGAGGCCTCCTGGGAAACCACTTGGGCTGCTTCAGAGTGTAGCCAGGCCAGGAGCCCCATGGAAGGAAATCTCCATGGATTTTATTGTCGAGTTGCCTGAAAGTGGAGGGAATACAATCATTTGGGTGGTTACTGATTTGTTTTCTAAACAAGTGCATTTTATCCCATGTCGCAAGATCCCTTTGGCTAAAACTCTGGCTAAATTGTTTGCCAACATGTGTACAGACTACACAGGACTCCAGAGTGAATAATCTCGGACAGAGGGGTCCAGTTCACCTCCCACTTTTGGAAGGAGTTCCTGGGGTTGTTAGGCTCCGCCCAGGGGTTAAGCTCCGCCCACCACCCTTAGACCAATGGGGCTTGTGAAAGAACTAACTCGGTGTTGGAACAATACCTTAGATGTTACATAAATTATCAGCAAGATAACTGGGCGGACTTGTTGCCATTTTCAGAGGTTGCCTATAATAACTCTATACACAGCAGTGCTGGATTTACCCCCTTTAAGGTAGCCTCCGGCCAAGACTTTGTGCCCATCCCGGAGTTACCTCAGGAAAACCCACAGATACCTTCTTTGGCTGAATGGATTGAAGAGCTACGTGGTACTTGGTCCGTAACATGTAAGGCCCTGGACGAGGCTCACCAAGCTCATAAAGTCCAAGCTGATAAGAAAAGACTTCAGGGTAGGGATTATAAGGTAGGATATAGGGTTTTCCTTTCCATCAAGTACTTGCAAACTACCCAAAAGGCGAAAAAACCTGGGCCCAAATACTATCGTACGCATAGTTAACCCAGTTACGGTGAAATTACAGTTGCCTAAAACTTTGCGAAGGATTCATCTGGTGTTTCATGTCAGTTTGCATTCAGTTTTCATGCAGAGCATTCGTCCCCTTTGCGTCTGGACCAAGAACCTTCTCCGGTCCCCGTACTCATTGAAGGGGGACAGCATTTTGAAGTCAAAGAAATATTGGATTCGAGGAAACATCACGGTAAAGTACAGTACTTGGTGGCCTGGAAACATTTCCTGTTAGCTCAGGCTGAATGGGTAAATAAGCGAGATACTCGGGCTCCGAAGCAACTGCAATTATTTTATTCCAAATACCCTGATAAACCTTAATCTTGGAGCTGTAGTCATGTTCCTAGGTCTGTAATTATCTGTTACCTTACTCTGTTTTTCTTGTAGGAATAATGTCTCTTCTGCAGGAGGGCTGAATGTCAGCCTCCGCCTTTTTATTGCTTGCTTGGCTGCCATTGTAACAGGGTGGGGGGGAGCTGTTTGAATGTATGGGAGGGGGGAAGTCAGCTGGTGGAGAAGAGGAGAGAAAGTTTTCTTCAGCGTTTACTCTGAAGCTGAAAAGAGTGCTGATAACTACTCAAGGTCAACCATCGTGGCATACCAGGAGGATGGCACCATCGAACGCTGCACCCCACATGACCTTTGGGGGGGAGGTGGATTGGATAATCCTGACTGGATGATTGGGGGGAGGGTTTTACAGATGCTTTCTATATGTGATTTTCATGCCTATTGCCTCAGACCTTGCTTTTCTTTGGTTGCATTCAGTTCATACTCAGTAAAAATACCTTTCTCTGTGAAAATGGAGTCAGGATTTTTCTTTCTTGAGTATTGAAAGGAGGCACACCTGACATTTACAACCTTAATGTTGTCTACAAGCCAGGATGTGAAATGTATATTAGTGATACCTTGAGTAGGGCTTTGTTAGATCATGTGACACTCAGAGGAGAACATGAGCATCAGATGGTCTGCTGGTTGCAACAAGGAACAAACTTTTTTCGCCGAAGTTAATCAAGCAGACTATCTTAATGTCTTTCAGAGATGAGATCGCTGTACAAAACAGAATCTTGTACAAAGGCCCAAGAATCATAGTGCCTAGGTCAATGAGAACAGAGATGTTATTGCGCACACAATCGAGCCATATTGGCAGAGGGGCATGCTATAGACAAGCCTATGACACGCTTTACTGGCCCAACATGCAGGGTGAAATCAAGGACTTTGTTAGCAATTGTTCCACCTGCAATGAATATGCATATTCACAACAAAGGGAAACCACGATGTCAAACGAGATACCATCATGTCCTTGGCAGATTGTTAGTATGGACTTATTCAACTATGCAGGAAAAGAGTATCTAATATTAGTTGATCATTATTCTGACTTCTGGGAAATTGAACTCCTCACGGACTGTCGGCTGAGACTACCATTAAGAGATTCAAGACTCAGTTTGCACGTTATGGCCAACCAGATAAAGTGATCTGAGATAATGGTCCTCAGTTTACAAGTTTACAATTTAGGAAATTTGCTGCTGAGTGGGAATTCGAGCATGTGACCTCTTCACCGCATCATCTGCAAGCTAACGGCAAAACTGAATCAGCTGTGAAGATTGTTAAGAATCTATGTAGGAAAGCTCACAGTGAAGGTAAAAATCCATGGAAAGCCATTCTACATTGGAGAAGTACCCATCTGAGGGCATGGACATTAGTCCGGCACAGAGACTGATGGCAAGGAGACTAAAGACATCACTACCAGTGGCCAACAGGCTGCTTGAGCCCTCGGTGATACAAGGGGTTCCAGAAAAGTTACGGCTGAAGAAAGACAAGCGGTCAAGGCAAGATATGACAACTCAGCTAGAGATTTACCAGAATTGAAGATCGGGGGAACGGATTCGTATGAAACCGCTGCCTGGAGATCGAACAGGTCGCTGGAAAATGGGTAGCTGCTTACAAGTGGCTCCACGTTCCTATTTAGTGGACATTGAAGGAACTTGATATTGTCGCAATCAGGTAGACTTGTGTGTAGCTGAGCAGCCAGATTTTACATATCCTGTGAACAGGCCAGACATATCTGGTATTACCATGCTGCACTTACCCATGGACAATGAGGAATGCACAGGGATGGGGGCTCAAATTAATGTTGATGAGAGCTTGGAGCAAGCAGATATACCCAATAGCAGTCGAGCGCCGGACACTCCAGTAAGCGGCGAGAAGAGCCCAGCGGTTCCAGTGAGGTCAGAGAAGCCCATAGTGCAAAGAAAGCCAGTCGGCACAAGAGGGCCAGTCATCACTAGCAGCGGCCGATGTTCGCAACCACATGACAGATTTCACTTGTAGAAAGTGTTGATATTGTTCCCTTTTATAATTTGAACTCTTTTACAATGTTTTATAATGTTTAATTATGTGATAGTTGTGTTAATATGAAAAGGGAAGATGATACAGTTGCTTGCATCAGAACTTTGTATGTTTCACCATGTTATATAAGGTTTATAATGTTTTAATAATGTTTATAATATTTTAATATGTGATAGTTGTGTTAATATGAAGGGAAGATATTACAGTTGCTTGAATCGGAATTTTGCATGTTTCACAATGTTTTATAATGTTTATAAGGTTTTAATAATACAGTGTTTTATATCGTTTTAATGCATGTATATAATGCTTATAAGGTTAATAAGGTTTTATAATGTTTTAAAATGTGATAGTTTTATTAATGAAAAAGGGAAGATGTTACAGTGGTTATGTCTGCAGTCTTGGCAAGATTAGTTTGAGATGTATTCCCTGACTCTCGAGGAGCTGCCTTCAGAAGAGCCTTGGATAGTACAGTGGTCTAAAGCCCTGTTATTAACATCAGCTGCCTGCAATTATTGCAGGTTCGAATCTCACCAAGGCTCAAGGTTGACTCAGCCTTCCATCCTTTCTAAGGTAGGTAAATTGAGGACCCAGTTTGTGGGGGCAATAAGCTGACTTTGTATAAATATACAAAAGTATGAAGGCTATTGCTTAACGCATTGTAAGCCGCCCTGAGTCTCCGGAGAAGGGCGGCATATAAGTCAAATTAAAAAAAAAAAGATGCTCCTGTGAGGTTCCTGTCTTATGATTCTGGTTCCTGTCTTATGTAGATATATACCTGTAATGATGGCTTGTTGGGCATCCTTCTACAATTAAAACTACTTGAAATAGCAGCAATGACTAAAAATTACTCTGAAATCTGTTAGAAATAAGAACAACATACACAATTCTATTTAAAGGAAAACATTTATGTGTCATCGCTCTTAAGAAAATAAAATCCCACAGTAGGTTAAAAACTGAACAAATAAATGTAATCTGACATTTACAGTATTTGCCATTTGATGTTTTCCAGTTATAGTTAATAGAGAACTGGGGGTGGGTATATTTTGAATTTCAAGTTACATTAAGCTTTGACCCTGAACTTAGAGTTCATTTTTGAATTGATCTATTCTCATTCCCTAACTGAGGACTTTTCTCCCATTTTTCCCATAAATAAATAATAAAAAAAAACATGTCCGTGCAGGTGGTGTAATTAAAACAGCCACATTTTTAATGTTTCAGGAATGCATACTGGAAAGTGTATTTGTTTAAGTAAATATTGACTTATCATTGAACTTTGTTTGCCATGACAGATATTTTTCTATCTATAATATTGTTTTATAGAGTCCAGTATTGGGATAAAATACCATATTTTTCAGAGTATAAGACGCACCGGAGTATAAAATGCACCTTAATTTTGGGGGAGGAAAACAAGAAAAAAAGAATTCTACCTTTGCCTATCAGCATTTAAAGTGGTGCTGCTTTATGCCACCCTCCTCCTTCTCCTGCAAGTGAGAGGTGCCTCAGAGACTCGGCTGGGGAAGAGGGCGTCAATTACTGAGAAGTTCTTTTCCAGAAAACTTATTGGGGTACTCCTGCGATCTACAGGGACTACTCGCTTTCGCCTGTAGAGATCCCTCGCATGCTCTGGGGGGCAGGGTCAGAGCACAGCCTGAAGAACAAACCTCTTCAGGATGGTCGGGGGGGGGATCTGCCCAGCGACTTTGGTGAATAAGGCAGGCCCCATGATTCGCAGCTGGTCACCATCCCGTTTCCAAAGGAAAGCGTTTTCGGGTGGCAGACCCACGATCCCCTTCCCGATTCCAAACATGAGGTGTGTAGAAGCAAAAAAGTGCATCGCGTTTCAGGTGGCAGATCTGGCCAGGAGGACAGGGAAGGTGAGTCTGCTGAGAAGGAAGACGAGGGCGTGTGGCTCTGCAATGTGCAATGGGAAGAAAAGCATTTTCAGGCTGCAGCGCTGCAATCCCTTCCCCGAATCCAAAACGGTTCCTGGTTCCCCACTGCACACTGCAGGGGAACTGGCCGCCACCTGAAATGCGGCTCTGAGAATTGCATTGGGGAATCCAGCCAATGGGCAGATTTTCACCCCCTTTTGGGGTAAAAAGGTGCGTGTCAGCCTCCGCCTTTTCTGCTTTGGCTGCCATAGTAACGGGAGGGGGGAGAGCTAGGGACCATGGGAGAGAAGCGAGCTGGAGGAGAGAAACGAAACTGTATCTTTGAAGTTGGTATCGGGCAACTGTCGTGGCATTCCTGATTGATGATGCTGCCAGACATGCTTCCACCTGATCCCTGAGAGAGCTTTGGATTGGATGATTTATGATGAACAGTGGGAGGGGATGCTTTCTATATGCACTTTTTGTGCCTATTGCTTTTAGTTTTAGCTTTCCTTGGTTGCGTTCACTTCATTTTCTAGTAAAAGTACCTTTCTCTATAAACAATGGAATCTGGGTCTTTCTTTCCTGGACTTTGAAGGAAGCACATCTGACAGTGCGTCTTATACTCAGAAAAATACGGTAAATGGTCAGCCTAACTTTAATGTTCATTCTGTTCACATCAGACTGGACTACTTTTATCTCAAAAGGATAACTCAACAGGTCACAGGATTATTTTAATGTCATTTAAACTTTACAGTTGCTTAGTATTTCTATGATTCCCTATTACTATCTAATAGGCAGTAATAGTCCAAGTCACTATAGCCAAATTGCAGGTAGCAGTATATAAAGGCTGATGGAAAGGCCTCTTTTTAATATTCTTATAAAATTAGCAAATATGGTTGTATGTGGTTCTGGTGTAATTACAAATTAGTACTATCTGTCCTATATTTAATGTTACTGTTTTTGACCAGAGTACAGGTAGTTCTTGACTTACAACCACAATTGAACCCAACATTTATGTTGCTAAGTAAGATTTGTTAAGTGAATTTTGCCCCATTTTATGATTTTTCTTGCCATATTTGTTAAGTGAATCACTGCAGTTGTTAAGTTAGTAACACAGTTGTTAAATTAATCTGGCTTCCCCATTGACTTTGCTTGTCAGAAGTTTGCAAAAGAGGATCACATGACCCTGGGACACTGCAACCATAATAAATATGAACCAGTTGTCAAGCATTCAAATGTAAATCATATGATGATGGAGATGCTGCGATGGTCATAAGTATGAAAAATGGTCTTAGGACACTTTTTTCAGTGCTGTTGTAACTTTGAATGGTCACTAAGTGAACTGTTGTAAGTTGAGGACTACCTGTATTTTTTTTCTTTACATTTTAAGTTTCATATTGTTTTGTGGTCTCCATCTTTTCTTACTGAACTTGTCTATATGTGGGTGTTTTTTAATTAGGTTGAAAATGAATATGGAAGTTATTTCGCATGTGATTTTCATTACCTCCGTTACCTGAAGAATCTTTTTCGCCAGTACCTTGGGAATGAAATAGTCCTGTTTACAACAGATGGTGCAACAAAGATTTTTTTGCGCTGTGGAACTCTTCAAGGCCTTTATTCAACCGTGGATTTTGGACCACGTGAGTGGCAATTGAAGTTACATTTTATCTTGAAAATAAAAGATTTTTAGATAATTTATTAGTAAACACAGGAAGCTCCCTTAAACTGATTCAGGTGTTTTTTCACCTGATCTGTAGGTTGACTGGTTACTTGCTAGGTTGTGGTTTCCTAGCTAAGAATATGGAAGTTAAATTTGGGCCCTTTTGTACATAGAGTATCTATATCGGAATGGGACTTTTTGGCTTGAACCCTTCGCCTTGCCTGTTTCTCCTTAAGGTTTTCACCTCTGCATTATTAGCCACAAACTTTTCTCCTTGGCTGGCCCTCCCCCAGCCTTTCACCATGGCACATTAGTCACGGCCCCTCCATCCCAGTCCTTTCGCTGGGGCCCATTCGTCGAGGTACAGTTCTCTTTCAGGGCAGGGGGCAGCAGGCTCCTCCAGAGAACCAGCAAATGCGTCCTCTTCCTCTTCCCAAAATCCTTACTCGCAGTGCTGATCAGGAGCAGTGCCCCCCATAAACAGAAGACTGCAAGGTTCCCCCCCCCCCGTTCTCCTGGCATTGCTCCATCCAGACAGAGAACAAAGAGGTAGGGATGGGGGTTAGAGGAGAGCAGGGCTCTTGGGACAGGAGCAAAGTTTTCTCCTGAAACCAGGAGAAGGAAAAGTGAAAGATCAGGCAGGCATTCTCACCAGCTGGTTGCGAAAGCCCCACCTGATGGATCACTCGTCTTCTACAGCCCCCCTCCCTCCCTGTGCTGCTCTCGGCAGCCTCAGGAGACGCCGAACTGACAGGTGAGCAGCTCATGGCTGGGGGTGGGTGGGTGGGTGGGCAGAGCCCCAAGTGCTACTAACCAGGGCAGCCCCGGTCGGGAATGAAATACCTTTGCCCCCTCCCAGCCCCCTCTTCCGCAGGGAGAGGCCCCGGAAACCCCACCTGATGGATCCCTCATCCTCTACAGACTCCTTCTCCCCCAGTCCTTTGTGGCAAAGAGATGCAAACCAGCCCTTGTCCCTGGCGCTTTGGACAAAGGGGGGGAGTTGTTGGCCCTCCTGAGCCTCCCTCTGAACTGCAGCACTGATTGGCTGGCTGCGAATTGTCCTGGGCAGCCAAAAGCCTGACGCAAACTGTACTTCGATGAATAAGCCCCGGTGAAGGGACTGGGACAGAGGGGTTGTGGATGATGTGCCAGGACGAAAGGCTGGGGGAGGGCCAGCCAAGGAGAAACATTTGTGGCTAATAACGCAAAGGTAAAAACCTTAAGGAGAAACAGGCACAGCGAAGAGTTCAAACCAAAAAGTCCTAGACCCCGTCTACATTGTGTTGAGTAGCTTAGCTCTCATTAGCATAAAGTCTTTAGAGGAGGGATGTTGAACTCAAGGCCTGTGGGCCAGATCTCACCCATGGGTGAGGAGTCCTGGTGGCGCAGTGGACTAATTCACTGTTATTAAGATCAGCTGCTTGCAATTAATGCAAGTTCAAATCCCACCAGGCTCAAGGTTTCCATCCTTTCTAAGCCTTCCATCCTTTCTAAGGTAGGTGAAATGAGGACCCAGATTGTGGGGGCAATAAGCTGACTTTGTATAAATATACAAAAGTATGAAGGCTATTGCTTAACGCACTGTAAGCCGCCCTGAGGCTCCGGAGAAGGGCGGCATATAAATCAAATTTTTTAAAAAAGGGGGGGTGCTTAGATCTGGCCCACGGGGCCAGCCAGGAAACAGCAAAGGACCGGCCAGTGGTACCGCTGCCAGTGAAAATGGAGCACAGGGGATGTGTGCAGCCCCCAAGCTCCCCTTTTGCTGGCAGAGCGCTGCAGGAGACCATCGCACCTGAAAACAGGGTGCAGAAGAGCCGCGCACAGCCCTCCCAGGCTCCGTTTTCGCTGTCAAAGGGCTATCAAAACAAACTAAAAACAAAACAAAAGGAGAAATGTTTTCCCTTTTGTATTTGAGCATGCAAGAAGGGACAGGAAAGGAGAAAGGGAAAGAAAAAAGACAAAGAAAAAGATGGGAAGAGGGCAAGGAAGGAAAAATAAAAAAGGGAGAGGGAAGAAGAAAGGAGAATGAAAGGGGAGGAAGAAGAGAGAAGGAAGGAAGGAAGGAAAGAAGGAAGGAAGGAAGGAAGGAAGGAGATTATAATGAGAGCGAGTGGGGGTCTCAGGGAAGTCCTGCCTTAGCACTTGGCCACCACAGGTGGCCCTGACATGTGTGACGTCCAGCTGGCCATGCCTACCATGACCATGGCCACCCCGTCTACGCCTAGCCCTCTGAGGTCAAACACAACTCTGATGCAGCCCTCAATGAAATTGAGTTTGATAAATTAGAGTATAAGCTCTTCCTTATACTAACCTGGAGTATAATATAGTATCGAATAGACTCCACTATAGAATAAATTAACTCCTTACAAAACCTAGTTTTTCATTTCATGACATCAGACAGTAAATTCATCTTAAGGTTTTATAACTACCAGAAGCATACTGATCCCAAGGAATTAGGCAAGGTCCCCAGATCTATTGTCAACCCAGAAGTTGGCTGAACTGTGGCCATTTTTCTTTTTGTAATTAACTAGGGCGGTTTCTCTTCTCATTGCTTCAGGGTAGACACAGTCTAGAGCAAAGGGGCCAGGGAGGGGGGTGTAGAGATAGCTGGGGTATTCAGCCAAGCCGCTGAATCATCAAATAGATCGACAGAAGAGGTACAGAAGTAGGGCAGCCCCTGGTGGCTAGAAGGGGGGAACTGTCCATCGGGGAGAGATGCAATTACGGGAGGACACTGAAGATGAAGGAAATAATCATGATGATGTCCATCGGTTGAATGCGACTAGCAAGGAGCATAGATGGACAGAGGATCGAAAGTTGTTCTCCTCATGTATAACGTGCGGTGGAAACCATCCAAGAGCTATGTGTCGCCATAAAACACCATTTGTAGACGGTGTGGGAAGAAGGGTCACCTAGCACAAGTTTGCCATGCCGCGTTGCCTGCTCCCCCAACTGGACAGACTTCAATTTGAAATATGGAGGTGAAGCGTGGCCCACTGAGGCTAAGAACCCCAGAGGACGAATGTTTTACTATTAACACAGACACTTGTCATTCAGAGAGGGTGAGCAATCAAACCGGGATTCTGGGAAGTAGTAAAATTTACATTACTGTCTTATTGCGGGATCTCCCTGCCGGATGGAAGTGGATACGGGGTGGGCAACAACAATTGTATCCTGGCAGATTCTACAGAAATTGGTGCCACATGGAGCCGAGAGGAAGCTTATGCGTAGTCATATTCGTTTGAGAGATTATCAAGGAAATATCATCCTCATTAAGGGTAGCAGAATGTTCCACATAGAATATAAAGACTTCTCCAGGCCACTTAAATTGGTTGTTGTTGAAGGTGCACTGCCTAACCTCCTGGGATTGGATTGGCTTGCAGCATTTAGGTTAGAGATTACCGGGGTTCATAAAATCCAGGGAGTAACCATCGGAGAGTTGAGTAAAGAGTTCGCCGATGTGTTTGATGGAAAGTTGGGAGAATATATGGGTACCCCGATATCCTTCAGTTTGGACCTCAAGCTGGCACCAATAAGAATGAAACTGAGAAGGATGCTATTTGCACTAAAGCCCAAGGTTGACGAACAACTAGATAAATTGATTCAGCAAGGCGTACTGGAACTGGTGGACCACGCCAAGTGGGAGACCCCTATCGTGATGCCAGTGAAACCAGACTGGTCAATCCGAATTTGTGCAAATTATAAATGTACGTTGAATAGGACTCTTCAACATAATGCTTATCAGTTACCATTGGTGCAGCACTAGTTACATTCGTTAGGGGTGGGGGTGGGGGTAAGATCTTCGCAAAGTTAGATCTTGCCCAAGTGTATCAGCAGCTCCCTGTAGATGATGCCACTGTCAACGCCCAAACAATCATAACACATTGGGGGGTGTTCCAACTGAGGGATACATTCAGGGGGGCAGGGGGCAGAGAGTATTTGTAAGCCATCTGATGTAGTTGAAGAATCGTCAAGAATGCAGTGGACGTGTGAGGGCCCGACAGAAATACAGGAGAGCCAGTTGACACGAAGCCGCCCTAGACCAATGTATCTGTATGATTATGTTTGTGGTATACAGTTTCCCCGAGGAAAGCATTAGGAACTATTTTTTAAAAGCAGTGCATACACACTAGAAGTGGGTTTCAGCAGGTTCTGACCAGTTCTGGAGAACCAATAGTGGAAATTTTGAGTAGTTCGGAGAACCGGTAGTAAAAATTCTGACTGGCCCCGCCCCCATCTATTCTCTGTCTCCCAAGTCCCAGCTGATAGGGAGGAAATGGGGATTTTGCAGTAACCTTCACCTGGAGTGGGGTGGGAATGGAGATTTTACAGTATCCTTCCCCTGCCATGCCCACCAAGCCACACCCACCAAGCCATGCCACACCCACCAAGCCACACCCACAGAACTGGTATAAAAAAATTTTGAAACCCACCAGTGATACACACATGTATATATTTCTAAAATAAAAAATTTGAAGTGGTGGGGAAAGCAACTGAATATGAAGATTTTATTAAAAAGCTTCATTAAATGTAGAATAATGTTACATACCTCAGTTTTAACACAAATTATATTTTATTATATTTTTACCTATTACTTGAACTAGTTTCTTTTGAATTAGGTGGCACAAAGGATTCATGCCTTAATACAAAGTACCATACATTTTCTTTATGATTACACTTTTCTGCATTTTATTTTAAATTTTCATTCAGCAAAAATTTCTGAATTCAAAGACATCCTTAAAGGAATATTATTGTAATAATAATAATAGCGAAAAGCAAAATGTAATACTTTCGAAATCGTTTACTTTCCCTGTCCTACTCATACCCACAAACCATTTTGAACCTTGCCTATGAAAAGAAGTGGCAACACAAAAATATATTGGGGAATGTATTTTGCTGGCATAGCATGCAGAATTAAGTGAACATAGCTTTTTTTCCTTCTTACTTTAGTAATATCTTGATAGGGTCATTTTTTTCAGAAGGTTCCATACTACTTGGACAGTTTGAACTAGACTAGAAATGGGAGACCATGGATTTTAGCTTGCTTTAAGCACAAATCTAGCAGGATAAATTGACCCAGTTATTTTTTTTCAGCCTTAAGACACAGGCAGTGGCAAACAACTTCCAAAATCTTGGTAAGAAAACTTGTCCAGGCAGCTGCTGGGAGTCAATGCTGACCCAAAGGCTCATACACCTATACTATTACATAACTGATCATTTTTTATTCTCTGCTTTGTAATGCTTTTGATTTCACAAATAACATACATGTATGTAATAAAGTATCGTTGTACTTTTCGTTAAGGGTAATTTCTCTGTGTACCATAAGAATAATCTTTAAATAGAGGCCTGCAGTTAATAAATAAGATTTGACTCTTTGTTTTATTGATTTGCAGATACCAATGTCACTGCAGCCTTTTTAACTCAAAGACGAACTGAGCCTCAAGGCCCCTTGGTATTATTTTTTCTTCATACATTCATACTTTACTGCTGATATAAGTACAAAGATAATGAATTAATATTGAACAGCCCAATTTGAATTGGTAATTTTTATTGTTTGGTGTTTTTTTTTATAACAAAGATGGAATGCCCTTTAATTTAGGAGTATTATGTTAATTCCTTGTAGTCACAAGAGTTGAATATGTTGCACAAAGATATATCAAGCATCAGGCATATGAAAATGTAGAAGATGAGCATATATGGGTAGGAAAAAGAATGTCTGTAGCATATTTTAAAAATTCTTAAAATTGTTGTCACGTACACAAATATATGCATTTCCCCTTTATATGTGTAGTCTGCATTTAGGAACTATAATTGGGACAAGCAACTTGGTCAACAGAGAGACAGACAGAGAGAAAGAGACACAGTGAAAGAGAGAGAGAGAGAGAGAGAGAGAGAGAGAGAGAGAGAGAGATCCAGACCTAGACCTTGTTAAAGGTTGTAAATGTGGGCAGAACAATAACTGATGACCACCTTTTACCAGTCCACAATAGAAAGCGTCCTCACTCAGTGCATTATCGTGTGAAATGCTTGTTTGACAGCCATGGATAGAAAAACATTACAGAGAGTGGTAAGCACAGTACAAAACATCGTGAGCTGTCCCCTGATACCACTAGATGACATTGCTAGGGCTTGCTGCCTTAAAAGAGTGAGGAAAATCCTCAAGGATGACTCACACCTTGGTCAGCACTTCTTTATTCTCCTTCCATCGGGAAGGAGATATAGAAGCATAGGAGCTGCACAAACAGGCTGAAGAACTATTTTTAGCCGTGGGCTGTCAGACTCCTGAATGAAAAATAACTACAATAACATAGTATGATTGACTTGTGCGTCCGGCGTGACCCACAAGTTAAGCAATAAGTTCACATGGTGAGAAACTGTGTATTAGGATTTGCTGGGTTTTGTGAATTTTTTTTTAATGTTTTGAAAGTTTTGAATGTTGACATATTTCATGTGAACTATGTTGTGAAAACTGGAGAGAAATAAGGATAGTAAATGTGAATAGGAAAGTTTAAAGTTATTACTAAAAAGAAGCTACCAATGAATAACCCAGCATTAAAAAAAAAGAGGGAGAAGAACCGTTCAGTGTGTTTTAGATCAGCTCAGTCTTGATTGTGGAGTAGAGAAAGTGAAATGGCTAGTATATACTGGGAAACATTGGCAGTAATAAGGAACACTACACATAGACCTTGGCCTATGACCGTTCAGTCAGTGACCTTCCCAAGTTATGATGGTGTTGAATGAATGTTGATTACAACTTTCTCAATTTTCCAAATATCATGATTGTGGTGTTTGGCAAGTTTGTGCACCCTTGCGCACCCTCCCTGATTTGTGCCATAATTCTTGTGTATTTTCTCATGACTATGAACCTAACTGGAGACACCACTCTTTACAGGAAGGATAAATTTAGATGGCTAGCCCAGGTATCTATTATTTTCACAAGGTTTCAGATGGCTTTGGGGGAATCTCCTAACAATCTAGGAGGAAGGCAATTCTGTTGAATAGTTTGTTTACCTCTGGAAAAGAGAGAAGGCCAGGATGTCAGACAGGATTGTCCTGAGTGGAGTCTGCTGCTGATTTCAGATGGCTCTTTGGTTCTCTAAAGAGTTCCGGAAAGTGAAGGGAATACTTACCCCTGTACTTGCCATATCTTGGAGGCGCTTCCTCCGGCCTTTGTTGGTGCTGTGCGCACCTCAGTCACTCTGGGAGATGCACTACTTGCTCTCTGCCCTGAGACACTGGCCCAGCCTGGTTGCGGCCGATGCTCTGCATCATAATGGGCTCCAGGAGAAGGAGGGGACACCATCTCTCCCATTGTGAAGCACACTAAATTTAACTGTGCTGCTCAAGGCGCTGTGAGAGCAGTGGGCAGGCTATGGAGGTGGCAACAGCAGTGGCGTCGGCTGCAGCCAGACTGAGCCAGTGTCTCAGAGTGGAGAACAAGTTATGCATCTCTCCAAGCTACCAAGGTGTGCGCCACACCAACAAGTGCCAGACGAAGCGCCTGCAAGATAGTAATAGCACAAGCAATAGCACTTAGACTTATATACCGTTTCATAGTGCTTTACAGCCCTCTGTAAAGTGGTTTACAGAGTCAGCATATTGCTCCCAATAGTCTGGGTTCTCATTTTACTGAACTTGGAAGGATGGAAGGCTGAGTCAACTTTGAACCTGGTGAGATTTGATCTGCCAAACTGCTGGCAGCCGGTGATACTGCACTCTAACCACTGCGCCACTGCGGCTCTTATAGATATGGCAAGTACAGGGGCACTTTGCTCCCGCTCTAGAATATGGAGCGAGTCTCCATCGCCTGCCGTCACCCTTACCTTCTCAGGCCAAGCGAGGAGTGACTGGGAGGGGAGAGTGAGGGGTGGGGCCAGTCAGTGGTGGGTTCAGCTGATAGGGAGCCACAGCAGGGGGATGAAAGAGCTTCATTTATCTGGGAACCTGAAATGACTCTTGATTTAAATATGGTAAAAAGCACCCAAAGAAGAAGAAAGAACAACATCAGCAAAACAACAACAACAACAACATCTGTTTTTGGAAATGGTTCAAGAGGGAACACACACACACACACACACATAAGACAGAAAGAGAGAGAGAGATGAGAGAGGGAGAGACAGAGAGAGAAAGAGAGAGACAGAGGGAGAAAGAGAGAGAGATGGATCTGTTTTCCACAGAAAACACTAGGAGCCACAAAACCTGGGGAAGCATGGCTGGGGGGCCATCATGTGACTGGGTGGGAGTGAGTGACGTCGAGTTGGCCATGGCCACCCAGATTTTGTGGCTCCCGGTGATTTCTTTTCTGTGAGAAACGGGTCCAAATGGCTTTTTGAGTGTTTAAGGTTGCAGATCCCTGGCCTAGGCTATCTTTATGTAAAGCAGTGCTTCTCAAATAGTGGGGCGCGCCCCCCAGGGGGGGCGCGAGGCTCCATAAAAGGGGGCGCGTTTGACCTCGGCAAACACTGTCATAACAAGCTAAGCCCTGTGTTTATGTCTCTGTATTTAATCAGAGAACAACGGGAGCATCTGATTGGCTGTCCAAAACCCTTGTGACATGAGCCTGTCGGAGCCATCTTTAGTGTGGGACGTCCGTCCACACTTACTTTGTTGCCCGACGGATGTGCGCCCAATTGATGCTCAAATGACTGACAATGACCTTCTCCTGTGAAACATAACGGTGCCCCAATTAATCAAACTTGCTAAAGAAATCGGGCTACCGCTGCTGACATTTGCATCGATAGTGAGCATTAAGCCAGTACATGTGACTGTGCATGCTCCTCCCTTTCAAGGAAAACAGACCTTTTTCTAATAATGATACTATTTTTTTAATAATGATACTATTTACAGTCGCGCAGGGGGCGCGAAAAATGTTTTCTTCTTCCTAGGGGGGCATGACAGAAAATAATTGAGAAGCACTGATGTAGAGCAACAATTTGTTTTTTCAAATCCTCAAAGAGTTCATTGCATGAGGTGCCATGTTGAACTTCAGTGACCAGTATGAGAGAGTGAGAGTGATAACACCAAATTTAACACACCTGCTCCCCCTTCACATCTGAGACCTTGTACCATTAACAAGTCACATGACACCAGGGAGGGAAAACTGCTACTTGGGCCCTATTTGGACATTATCACTTAAGGGTGTACTTACTTTTGTTGCCAGCAGTTTAGGCATTAATGGTTGTGTGTTGCGTTATTTTGAGGGAATAGCACATTTACACTGTTATACTAGCTGTATGCTCACTACTTTACATTGTAGCCAAGTGTCATTTCTTCAATGTTGTCACATGAAAAAATCTTAAATATTTACAAAATGTGAGGGGGTGTACTCACTTCTGTGATATACTTTATGTAGTTAAATGTGTAGCAAATAGATCTCTCGAGAAGCTTTTATTGTAGATTGTTATGCATTAGTTCTTTATTTCTAATATACATTTTTAAAAAATGTATATTTTTAAATGTACTTAAATGTATTTAAAAAAAGCTTTTCCATTTTCAGGTCAATTCTGAATTCTATACTGGTTGGTTAGATCATTGGGGCCACCCCCATAATGTTATACCGTCACCAGCCGTAGCAAAAACTCTTAGTGAAATCTTGGCACATGGAGCTAACGTTAACCTGTAAGTTCATTGATATCTGTTTAAAAGAAAAAACAAGGTTCTTCTGCAGCATCCTCGATTGCTTTTCTACTTCTTTTTTCAGATATATGTTCATAGGAGGCACTAATTTTGGCTACTGGAATGGTAAGAAGTATACATGTAACTGCTTATCCTATAATTAAAAGATTTTCTTTTTTCTAATCCTAAAAACAAGAACACATACTATATGTCTTCTTAAACAGAGGAGTAGAAGAATTTTGGATGGAAGAAAATAGAAAAGTCACAGAAGGGAGTTCTTTTTGTTGGGGTTTCAGTTTCCAGAATATAACACAAGTATCATCGGATTACGAGAGCAATTGAAATAGGAATTTCTATCACTAAGCAATGTAGTAATAAAGTGCTATGTTATGTGAGTCAATCACTTAGCAATGGCAATCCTAGCTGCCATCATAACCCCAGGGCTGCACAAGTGTGCATGTGCCATCGGTGTGCTCTAGGCAGACTCTGGAGTATGGATGGGAGTGCTTTGGGCAGGAGCTACAGAGTGCAGTGGACAAAAATTGGCAGGAAGGGGAATGAATTCTGACTTCCCACTGACATTGCTTATGGAGGCTAGCAAGGAACATTGGAAATTGTTATCCCATGACTGTTGCCTGCTGAGATGTACTCACACAAGCCAGGCATCAAGTGCCAGCTCACAGTCACGTAACTACAGGGATGGTCAGAACTCCAAAGACCTGTCATAGACCTATTAGTTCAGCAGCACTGTAATTTTGAATGGTTGCTGAACAACTGGTCTTAATAAAGGACTATCTGTATGATTAATATCTAATTGCCAGGCACTTAGGGTAAAATTACAACAGGGACTGACTCTCTTGCTTATATGAAGCCAGAGAGTTAAATAGAGTGAGACATTTTATTTGGAACCATTGTACTCCCCCACCCCCGAAGTATAGGCTTTCACCTACTTGCTCTATATTTTGCCATTTGAAATAGTTCACTCCTTTTTCCTTGGCCAATAAGATAGAGTCAATAATGACTAAAGTATGATTTTCTTTGGTACATTTTCTGATTCATAGTTCTGTATCATACAGTTTGACTAACATTTGCTGAAAGTTATCAATGTTTATCTCCATTTTTCACACAGAATATCCTTTTTTCAAGCTTGGTAATTTTTGTCATGCACTTTGTCATAGTCAACAAATATATAAATATGAGAAATTTGTCTATTGAAGAGCAAAAATATAATCTGCACATATCTACTACCTGGTATAAACTCCACCATCTTCTCAAAATTTGCTCATAGTCATTTCTTTCAACCATAATTTTGCTAAAACCTGTCCCAACACTCTTGCAAACTAGATCCTATAGTTCTGATATCACTCCTTCTGTATATGAGAAAGATAATGATGTTCTTCTCTACTATCAAATATGGCTTTAGTCAATCAAGGTTTTTATCACAATACCTCTCAGTAAAAAAAGAAATAAGAGCAAACTAGGATTTCTAGTCCTATCTGTGATTTAAACAATTATTTTCTATGAATGATAAGGACAGTATTCATCACTTTGAATGCTTTTAGGCCAGTATTTTACAAATCCAATCAAAGTTTAATTTTACTCTAAACATGTTCGTGCTGTTACACCAAGCTAGTATCTAAAATATAGCTATTGCCTTGCAAGTCAATATACTACAGCAGGTATCTTATCAGCTATGAAGTACATGCAATCTGTTGATACACTGAGGACATTATAAAGTCTCCTAAACCTATATAATTCAGTGGAGGCAATCAAATACCCAATTTATAATCTGCTTTTTCTCACAGGAGCCAATATACCATACATGGCACAACCTACTAGTTATGATTACGATGCCCCATTAAGTGAAGCAGGGGATCTTACAGAGAAGTATTTTGCTCTCAGAGAAGTTATTAGTATGGTGAGTTTTTTTTTGAAACATCACTTCTATATCTTACCCTGGATTTGTTTTGACTTCTAATTTAGTCACGAACCTAAAGTACCTGCTCTGGGCTCCATAGTAGTCTGATTCAGTCATTAGATTTAATGACAAAATTCAGGTGAATGTATATGCATGTGCTGAGCTTTAAAAATCCTAAGGCCCAATAGATTGCAGCAAATAGGCACAGAAAAAAAAACCTAACTTTTTTCTGCCACCTGGTGGTTTTCTGGATTTTTCCATCCTAAATGTGGCATGATTATTTTTTTTCCACAGAATAATCACTTTTGTGAGATGTGTATAAGAAATATCTCCAAAGTTGGTCCTCAAATTATTAAATTAGTCTAGATTCTAGATTTAAAGTCATCATAGCAGAAATGGAAAAAAATGGAATTCATGGCAGCCTCCTCATTGTATATAATTAATACCAATGTAGTGAAGATGTAGTGAGACTACAATTGCCGTAAGTCCTAATCATTTTGACTAGGAACTGATTGTGCTGGTAGATGTAGTCCCAACAAATTTCAAGGGTTCCAGATTGAGTAATGATACCACAGCAACCCAAGATCATATAACCTTATTTACACAAGATTGCTGCCTATTGGGAGACTAATATAGATCTATTTTGGACTGATTGGTCCTCATCAGTTAACCACACCCTTACCATATGTTCCCTCCCCATAGAAGCTGAGTATTTGCTTTCTTCTCTTGTCTTGGTTTTTGTGTGTATATTTTTCTTCAACCGGGTATTTTCCTACGTAATTTTCCTAAAGCCTAGGATAGTGGATATGATTTCACTGAGTTATGGCTGCAAATTGAGAAACTTGGTTTATGTAGGAAAATACCCGGTTGAAGAAAAATATACACACAAAAAACTACGACAAGAGAAGAAAGCAAATACTTAGCTTCTACGGGGAGGGAACATATGGTAAGGGTGTGGCTAACTGATGAGGACCAATCAGTCCGAAATAGATCTATATTAGTCTCCCAATAGGCAGCAAAATGCTTGCTTGCTGTCTGAAAAAGCCTAGGATAGTGGATGTGATTTCACTGAGCTATGGCTGCAAGTTGAGAAACTTGGTTTATGTAGGAAAATACCTGGTTGAAGAAAAATATACACACAAAAACCTACGACAAGAGAAGAAAGCAAATGTATATATATATATATATATATATATATATATATATATATATATATATTGTTTTTTCATTCATATTTCAGTACAAGGATTTGCCAAAGGGGCCTATACCTCCAACAACTCCTAAGTTTGCATATGGAGAAGTTACATTGATGAAGGTAAATGAATGTATATTACATAGCCATTAGATTTTCATAGTCATGAGTTGGGAAATTTTGATTTAGCGATTATGAAGATCTATTTTTAAACAAAAGGCAAAAAATCATTTGCTTTGTAGTGGTGCTTTAGAGATTGGAGGTGGAAAATTTGAACTTTGTTATGAAGCTTAAAAAAATGGAGCTCTTCTTTTACAGTGTATAGTTGAAAAATGTGCAAGAACCCTGAAAAAAAGTTTAATTAGAATTAACACATCAGGGAATTTAGTCTCAGGAAAGAATCGTATCTTCAGGATAAGGTTTACATTTACATTATGGCAATAAAGTTAATTATAAAATAGCTCTGGAGGAATGATATTTTTTTCACTGAGTTTTCACATTATCCCTACATGGAACTGGCATGCATTTTGAATTACTGCACCCTTCACCATGATTGTGTGAGAATTCAGTTAAGAGTATGAAAACAGCTACAGGCAGGAGGGCTAAATGGTTCCTAATACATATACTGTTGTATATCTTAAATAGATATATTCAGAAAAATTCTGATAAATATTTATGTAAGCATTGTTTAGAATGTATTGTTGTTCTGCATTTATTTCAATGCAAATTATACTCTGTTTTTGCTCCATTACAGGTTGGAACAGTGACTGAACTGCTGAATGATTTTTCCCCATCTGGGCCAATTAAAAGCATGTATCCTTTGACATTTGTTCAATTAAAGCAGGTAAAAGATGATCCCTACATAGACTTTTTAACTCACAATTTGGCCAGTTTATTAAATTATGTATGCCATGTCAAATTATTTACTCATTTTTAATTTACCTTATTTATATAAGTATATAAATAAGTATATAAACACAAATACAACTTGAAATGGACAATAATGTGCACAACTTTACCCAGAATAAATCATTATATATGCCCAGTGACATTACAAAATATTAAACTTCACTTTTATTCAACATTGGCTTTCTCATACACAATTTAAGCATTTATTTGTGCTTATTTGTGACACACCTTCACTAAAATTAGGTAAAAGATTTTTTTCTTAGTTTGACTACTTTTTTTTTCAATATTCCTTTAGTAGAGTGATAAATATTAGTCATATAAAAATAATGCTGTAGATCCTCAATCTGAGAATGACTACAATGTCAGAATCTCTATATAAGGAATTTGCCAAAATACATATATCTTTAATTACTACTGAAGAAATTGTTTACTAATTAAACAATTAAATGTTGTAAATAGTTGCCAAATTTTGTAGACAGTTATATTGATTAAATGTTTAGCTTATTTTTGGTATAATTTCAACTACAACAGTGGTGGGTTTCAAATTTTTTTACTACTGCCTCTGTGGGAGTGGCTTGGTGGGCGTGGCATGGTTTGGTGGGCATGGCATGGCTTGGTGGGCATGGCATGGCTTGGGTGTGGCATGGCTTGGTGGGTGTGGCTTGGGTGTGGCATGGCTTGGTCGGTGTGGCTTGGTGGGCGTGGCAGGGGAAGGATACTGTAAAATCTCCATTCCCTCCCCAATCCAGGGGAAGTTTACTGCAAAATCCCCATTTCCTCCCTATCAGCTGGGACTTGGGAGGCAGAGAATAGATGGGGGCAGGGGCAGTCAGAATTTTTACTACCGGTTCTCCGAACTACTCAAAATTTTCGTTACTGCTTCTCCAGAACTGGTCAGAACCTGCTGAAACCCACCTCTGTTCTACAAGTATCAGAATTTAGTTATCACCATGTAGTTCTTATCCCTCCTAGTGTCCAAATTATAAATAAGTCTCATCACTTCTTGGATTTCAAGAGAATGGTTGGCATAGAAAGAATACTTGTCGAACATTCATTTAACAATAACATTTATCCATTTTGTTGGAATAACAAATCCAAATATTACCCAAGCTTGTTTCTAAAAGCTTACCAACTCAGATTTTCTGAGTTTCCCCCAAAATAAGACATCCCCTGATAATAAGCCCAATCGGGCTTTTGAGCAAATAGCAATAAGGCCAAGTGCTTATTTCAGGGCTCAAAATAAAAAATAAGACAGGGTCTTATTATTAGGGAAACACAGTAGAAGGTAAAGTCCAGTTCAACTTGTTCTGGATAGTGAAATTGCATAATCCACCCCCCCTAGATCTTAGCTACTACTATTTTAATATTCTTTATGAAAGCCTTTTAAAATAGCAATAGCAATAGCACTTAGACTTATATACTGCTTCACAGTGCTTTACAGCCCTCTCTAAACAGTTTACAGAGTCAGCATATTGCCCACAACAATCTGGGTCCTCATTTTACTGACCTTGGAAGGATAGAAGGCTGAGTCAACCTTGAGCCTGGTGAGATTCGAACTGCCAAATTGCAGTCAGTCAGCAGAAGTAGCCTGTAGTACTATACTCTAATCACTGCGCCTACGACTCTTCTGCTTCATTAAATATTCTAAATGTTTAAATACCTCACTGTTTTATAATGGCTTCTCTAACAGCAAAATAAAACCTTTTAGGTTTTGCCAATACCATAAAAATTGGGATTGGCAGGATTAATTTCTATAAATATTTTTATTATGGTTTTCTGTTTCAAAATTCCAATATATAATTGGACAGAGTCATTTTTCCATAAAACAGGTTGGGATAATTGTGCATGCAAACTCTACATTATATATATATATATTCCGAATCCTCTTTTTTTTTCTTCTAAAGTTTATTTCTTCATTTTGGCACATTTGAATATTTTTTGAATAATTAATCCTTCTGGTGGTACATTATTTCCTTTCCAATATTGTGCATAGGCAATTCTCACAGCTGTGAGTATGTCAAGTATCTTATTTCTTTGTCATATTTGGTTTTTAGTACTCCCAGGAGAAAGGTTTCAGGGATTAATTCAATTTTATCATTGATTAGTTCTTGTAGCCAGAGTTGTATTTTGCTCTAATACCTCTTCGCTTCAGGATATAGCCACCACATATGAAAGAAGGTACCTTGATGGTAGTTACACTTCCAACATATAGGGCTTAAATTCGGATAAATCTTTGTCAGTCTTGCAGGTGCTAGATGCCATCAATATAGCATTTTATATTGATTTTCCTTGTATGCCACTGATTTTGTTAATTTATAGTTTTTATTCCAAATATATTCCCATTCATCTAAATTTATATTATGTCCTATGTTTTTGGCCAATGCGATTATTAGTTCTTTTACCACCTCCTCTGCTCTGTTGAATTATATAAATAGTTATATAATCTAGATATTAATTTTCCTTCTGAACCTCTCAATAATTTATCAAATTGATTTAATTCCACCTCTATGCCTTCCATATCCTTCTTATATCTGGACTGTATTTGTAAGTATGGCCACCAATCGATAAATATTCCCTGCTCTTTTAGAACCTGATTAATTTTGAGTTTTCCATAATTATCTAGGATTTTTTTATATCTGACCATTTTATTAATTTCTACTGTATTGGGGTGGATCATGGCTTCCATGGTTGATAACCAGCTCGGAATTTTCATATACTGTTTCCTCCTTACTTCTTCCCATACTCAAATTAGTACTTCTCTAACCTTACGTCTAAAGAAATATGTTTGTGTCTTATTCTTGTTGCCCACATAAAAGCATGCCACCCCCTTTGTAGGTCATGTCCTTCCAAGTTAAAATTCTTTTATCTCTTTAAGTTGACCCACACTCTTATCCAGATTAGAATGGCAGCTTTATAGTATATTTCTCATGCCAGAAGACCAAAACCACCCCTACTTCTGCTATCCTGTAACGATTGTAATTTTATTTTTGCTTTTTTCCCAGCCCAGACAAATTTGGTAGTAATTTTATTAAGTTCCATTAAAAAAATGTATCTAGTGGGATAGGTAATCGTTTGAAATAGGTATAGTAATTTAGGCAGGACATTAATCTTAATAGACACTATCCTGCCTAAAAGTGATATTTGTAATTTCCCCCATTTTTCCAGATCCCTTTTTATTATTTGGACCAAGGCCACATAGTTGTCTTCTTTTAATGATGAACATCTCGATGTTAGCCAAATCCCTAAATATTTTATTTTTTTAACAATTTGTAAATCTAATTCCTTTTCTAGTTCTTTTTTCTGGGTTATTGTTCAATTTTTAACCAGCAATTTAGTTTTCCCCTTGTTAATTTGAAATCCTGCTACTTCCCCATACCTTCCAATTTCATGCAGTAAATTTGGGCCAGAATCTAGAGATTCCTCAATAATAAATACTACATCATCTGCAAAGGCATGTGCCTTATATTTCTCTCTTCTAATCTTTAATCCTTTTATCTCATAATTTGTTCTAATTCTATTTAATAAGTTTTCTAGCATTAGAATAAATAACAATGGTGACAGCAGAAATCCTTGTCGTACCCCTTTCTTTATCTGAAAAGTGTTTGTGGTATCCCCATTTACTATTACTTTTGCCCTTTGTGGGTTATATATTGCCTCTATCATTTTCTCGAATTTAGTTCCAAATTTCATTAATTTAATTTGACTAATCATAAATTGCCAGTTCAAATTGTTGAAGGCTTTTTGGGCATCCAGAAAAACAAGGGATACTTGTTTCTCTGGATGGGCTTCATAATACTCCAAGGTGTCTATAATTATTCTTGTATTGTTTCTTATTTGTCTGTCTGAGAGGAAGCCATTTTGATCGGGGTATATAATAGTGTTTAATATTTTTTTCATCCTCTCTGTAATTATATTCATAAATATTTTGTAGTCCGCATTTAACAGGGATATCGGTCTGTAGTTTTTAATCTGACTTTTATCTGTACCTTCTTTTGGGAGTAGTGTAATATATGCTTCCCTCCACGATTCTGGTATCTTCGCCTCAAATAGTGCTTCATTACAGATCTCCAGTAATGTTGGTTGTATAATTTCATCTAATTTTTTATATATTTCTCCTGGGAGACCATCCAGGCCCGGTGTTTTATTATTTTTAAGTTTCAAAATTGCCGAAACTTAAACTCTTCTATTGTTATTTCTTTGTTAAGCATTTGTCTTTCATTAGTATAGTCTTTTCATCCCTTAAGTACTTATCTACCTTCTCTACTACTATTTCTTCCTTATTATAAAGATCTGTATAATAGTCTTGTGCAATTTTCTTTTTCTCTTCCTTGTTATTCTGGATGTTTCCTCTCACATCTTCTAGTTGTTGAATGATCCGTGCTTCTCTTTCATTTTTTCAGTTTGTAGGCTAATCACCTACCCATCTTATTAGCATGCTCAAAGTAAAACTGTTTGGAATGTTTTAGATTTTTTACGATTTCTTCTTGTTCTGATAGGTTCAATTTATGTCTCAGTAGGGTCAGCTTCTCTTTAGTTGACTCATCTCCTGTTTTAAATTGAAGTTTCTTTTCCAAATTACCTATTTCTTCCCAAAGAGTGTTATGCATTTTCCCTTGTTTTTCTTTGCATTGTAGGCTATCGTTATCCCCCTTATGTAGGCTTTCATGGTATCCCATAGATTAGTTAGGGAAGTATGCTGTTTTTTATTTTCTTTGAAAAATAATCCCAATTCTTTCTATATACTCCTTTTCATTTGATATTCATGGCTTTAACATCCATCTTCTAGTTTTTCTTCTTGTGCCTTTCCATGTTACCTCAAGGGGGTTATGATCTGCCCATGTATTGGGAGAAATCTCAATTTTCCCTATCTCTAATCCTAGCTCTTTATTCATCCATAACATATCTATTCTAGACCAAGATGCATGGGGATTAGAGTAGAAGGTATATCTATTTTCTTTGGGATGAAAGGTTCTCCATATATTTATTAAATTCAATTCCTCTGCCATGTTAAAAAATGTTTTGTGTAATGTATTTCTTTTCTTCTTATTGTCTTTGCTACTGACATAGTTATTTAATATCTATTATCCCATTGTAATCGCCTACTATACAGATATTTCTGTGGCCTGTCGTAATTACTTTTCGTGTAGTTTTTTATAATAATCCCCCTGGTTTTTGTTAGGCGCATAAATAGCTACTAACAAGATTGATAAAAACCCTCTCTTTATTTCCACCATAAGTGTTCTTCCTTTAGGATCCGCATATATTGGTTTAGCTATTATTCCTCCCCTCACATGTATTGCCACTCCCTTCTTTTTCTTATCAGATAGGGCTGTATATAGTTTCCCTAACTTGCTGTACTCTAAATGTCTTTCATCCTGTTCCTGGATATGAACCTCCTGAAGGCATATTATTATATCTACTTTTTGCTTGACTAACTTTGCAAAGATCTGTCTTCTTTTTGTTGTCGCATTTAATCCATTCACATTTATTGAAATAAGATTCCAGTTTTCCATTCCATAGGCTCTTTGCCTAATATACCTCAATATCTATTTGCCCTTATAACCCTTTGAGTTCTTATTTTACTACCCTTTGTATCTCGATTATCTCTCTCTTCCTTATTCTTTTTTTCTGGGGCTCCTTCTTTAATGTCTCATTGTTGTGATGGTTCTTCTTCCTGGCTTGTAGTCTCCACTTCCTCTTTGCTGCTCTGCTCCTCTTCATTTCCTGTCAGTTGGTCCAAAAAGTCTTGAGCCGTCACTAAACTATCTATTTTCAGTTTTTTGCCTTGCCAAGTGATAAGCATCCCTTCCGGTAATATCCATCTGACCATGATATTACATTTGTTCAACTGTATGGCTAGAAAGCGATAATCTTTACACAGCTCACTTACTCTTCTGGGAACTTGCTTCAGGGTTATGATTTCTTTCCCCTTATATATCATAACATCTTCTCTTGTTATGTTATATACTATCGCACAAACCCTTTTTCTGACGAACCTAATATGGACCTCTCTATGCAGTTTGTGTCATCTGGGGTAATTTGTCTGGATTTGGTATAATTCGTCTATTTCTGTTATAATTTCTTGCTTATCCCTTTGTAGGGCTTCCGCAATAATCTCCGGCATTACTTGTCCAGGGTCTTCCTCTTTTGCCTCAGTCACCTTTTGGAATTGTAAATAAAATGCTGCCCTGTCCATTTCAAGTTGGATTACTGAATCTTTCGAGATCCTTGTTCCATGCCATCATCTTTTGGTCTACCTGTTCCAATTTTCTTTCGTTTTGCTCCGTCTTGGCCTCTACAATTTTTATCTTTTGTTTGTTCTTCTGGATTGCTTCTTGTATCCCATTCATTTTGCTGTCTAAATTCTGGATATCAACTTTCATTTCACTATGATTACTAGACATCATTTCCTGCATTTTAATCATAGTCTCTTGTATTAGTGTTAGGGCGGCCTGCGTAGTCTGCATAGTTGGGGCTGTGGTGGATTTTTCCATCTTTAACGACCCATCAATCAATCTTTGATTCGAGGGAGACACCATTGTTATTGTTGGGTTCGAAGCAGTTTTCTTCCCTGCTTTTAGGGTTGTAGTAGTGAGATTAGTCATTTCTTTCAATAGTTTACTCTGCTCTCCCAAGATCTTATAGATATTTTTCTACACTATCAGCCACTGTTAATTGCTTATTTTTCCTTGTTATTGTTTTTCGTGATTGTTTTTGATATCACGACAAGAAAGTGCCAATACAATAAAAAAAGAGGTATCTATACTCTATATTAATATATTAAATTAATCACGATGTCTTAAGTCACTACACAGATCTGTCTGTATCACAGACTCAAAATCACTACTGACAATTAATATTAAAATTCCTATTGACAATCACATAAATCTGTATCTCAAATTAACTCAATCCTCTGAATCTCAATTAATACTGCAATAGATCTGATAGATAACAATTAACAATCTCTATTATCTAATTTTTATGTCTGATTATTGTTACCTAATATGAAATTATTTGTTAAATTCTCTTGATTACTTCTTAATTATTTCACAATCAATTACTTAATCACTAAAACATTAGAAAGAGAATACACAATTAACAATCACATAAATCTATATCTTGAGTTAATTCAATCAATCACTAAGGCATTAAAAGAAAAAGAGTACACTATTAACAATCCTGTAAATCTGTATCTCAAATTAGCTCAATCCTCTGGATCTCAATTAATACTATAATAGGTCTGATAGTTAACAATTAACAATCTCTATTATCCAATGTTTATGTCTGATTATTGTTATCTAATATAAAATTATTTATTAAATTCTCTAAATTACTTCTTAATTATTTCACTATTAAATGCTTAGTCACTAAGGCATTAAAAGGGGAATACACAAAATATACGTTGGGATTCAAACAGCCATTTCTTAGAGGTGTGAGTTGTGTATCCTCTCCAGAGCCTTCTTTCAGATGTAACTTTTAACTCTTAACTCCTTCCAAGTCTCTTATGTCTCAATGATCTTTAAATCCTCTATTCAAAAGGTCAATTCAATTAAAACAAAGAGAAGGATCTTTCCTTTCCTTTATGAATCAAACAGTTTTCCTGTCTGCTTCTCTCACTGTTAAGTCACGGCAGTGCCAGTCCTCACTCCTTCTTCTCCTTTCAATCCTATTCCTTTCCTCTTCTGTCTCTCTGCAATATCGACTCTCTCAGCTTCTTCGCCTTCAATTTCTTTTTAATTCTCAGTTCACACCAGCTTCTAAAAACTGTGCCTCCAATTCACAAATTCCCCTCTTTCTCCTCACTGTTGTCTTAACAGTTAAATCCATTATGCTGATTCATTCTCCATCCGCCAAGCCGCCATTTGTTCTCTCACTGGAAATCTTCTAACTTGAAACGACCGGACTCAATCCTTTAAGACAATCTCTGATCTTGCGATGATCCAAAAATACTCTTAAAATGACACCATCCGCTTTGAAAAATCTTCTCTTCCCTGTAAACATCAGCTCATTGCAGCCTCAAGTCTGCCATTACAAACTGTCAGACACCTTCGTGTTGGATCGACAGGGGTGTCCGTTCATGCAGCGAGTGATCGCCCTTCACTTCGCTGCACTCTGGACTCCCCCTCTAGTCTGCAATGCCCTCTAGGCTTTTTGCACCCCAAAAGGCCCCCAAAACACGAAGAATCAGGATTGAAGAACAGAGACCGTTCTCCTTCCCCCACCATGCTGCGAATCGCCAACTGGAAGTGCCGGCAGGATTAATTTCTAGTTAGAACTAAATACAATAATCTCCTTTTTAAAAAATAATTTAAATCTAGTTCTTAGTAGTGAGAGAAGAATTGTGGTAATCGTTTCTAGATAGAGGGAAAATAGTTTCTAGATAGAGGGAAAATTGAGTTGGCAAAAAAGGCAGTACAGAAATTGTATGAAGATTAAACAAGTAGACAGCAGATTTACCCAATTCCTATGTTTCACATAAGGATCTTTATCTTAACATGTAGCAGAAGGAAAAATCTTGTTTCTGAGCCTCTGATTAAAGATTAAATTCTGAAAAATCTAGAGGAGCAGGCAGGAAATACTTAGTATAGATAGCTGTTTATTTGTAAAGAATAAGTAACAAGTTAGGTTAGGGACCACCTTATTTATACGAATTATATCAGAATTTGAGGACTATTGAAAACACTAGCCAGTCATCTATGGAGATTCTCAGTCATCCAGAAAAACCAGAAAGTCCAGTTGCCTCTTGAAAAAGCACCTTTGGAATAGCCAGTCAATTATTTGTAGACCATTAGTAAACCATTTCATTCTATGTCTCCTTCAACAATGTTCCCTAGCGCTATGCCTACTGAGTGGTAACAGATTTAGTCCTACTTTTATTTAAACATGCTGATTATTGAACCTATTTGTGTTGAGACTCTCTTCCTCTTCTGTCATCTTTCTTATACTTCATGCTATCCTCTATCAAAATTAACAAATATTTTCCAAATGATGGAAAATGTACACTAGTTCCATGTACACTAATTCAGTTCAGAGGATATGCTGATAAGAACCATAAATCTATGTCTTTCCACATTCTTAATCTCAAACAAACTAATTATTAAATGTTTTTATATTGCATAATGATTTTCAAAACTCTCCTCAACAGTTCTTGTCCAACTAATTTGTTCATAATACTTACAAGAGAATTACCAATGTAGGTACACAGCATCCGAAGTCCCATTTTCCCTCCCCCACCATTCCTTGCTAAATACGTGAAGATAATGGTGACTCTTAAATACCAAATACTTGATTTAGTTTTAAACCTTGAAACCTGTATATTATAATTTTTCTGTTTGAGCCCCATTTGTGTTTTCCAATTGCAATTGTGAGATGGCTATATAAATTGATATAAATGTAGCTACATTATAAAAATGCAAAGCTTGCTTAAAGTAATTTTTAATGTTTGTCTTTATTTTGTTCTTCAAGTATTTTGGATACGCATTATACAGAACGAAGTTACCAAGAAACTGTAGTAAGGAAATTCTTTCTTCATTTGATGGCATTCATGATCGGGCCTACATCTCTGTAGATGGGGTAAAGCACCATATCACAACTCCTTTCTTGTGGTTATAGCTATGATTACATCCATCTATCTATCTATCCATCTATCTATCTATCTATCTATCCATCCATCCATCCATCTATCTTCTATTTATTATTCTCTGAGAGATTATCCTGTCTCCTGTATGTAATGTAGTAATAATTATATGAAAAGAATGCTAAATAAGTACTAAGTAAGATCAGTTCTATAATGCTTGGTGAAAGCTGTTTATTTCCTGATATAGTCACTGTTGGATAAATTTGCTTACATTGTTATTCATACAAACTTTAATTTTATAGTGGTTTGTTCACAATGTTAACACTGTTCTTAACTTCATTTTGCTCTGTTAGGCAAAGTCCAAGATTCAGAGGCTGCTTCTTCATTTTATCTAGTGCAGCCTCCTTGTAGAAATATATTAAAATAGTTTCTTAGTCTTACAATTCTACTGCCACAATAATTTCCGTTTACTTTTCATTGCTATGAAAAGCAATGCTATGGATCCTAGATTTATAACTGCAAAATTCTAATGTTAATGTATCAAGGTATTCCTTCTCTGAAGATTTAGGGCACCTATGGAAAATAATGCCTGAGGTCACATAGCCATGACAATATATTGTACTCATAAAAGTACAGTAAACTTACATTGTTTACTTATCAATATCATAGGCAATTGTGTTCTAAATGATCTGTTCTGATTGTTTCCTAAAAATTAGAAGGAAAGCATTAAAATGCATATTTTCTGAGATGATGCTGAGCCAAAGCCATGTGAGCTCTCATGTCAGTGTTTTAGCTAAAGATACATGAAGAAGATTCTCTCTTGTTCTTTAACATTGTGCTGGCAATGAGAGAAGCAAGGAAGTGGTGGCTTGATTTAGACTGTATTTGATTTCAAATATGGTTATGTAACTTTGGCTAGCAATAGGTTTGAAATTGATTTGAACAGTGACTATAAGTATTATTATCAAAGCAGATTGTGATGCTACACTATGTTTTCTCTGAGATTAAAAAACAATCAATGGAAGGAGAAAAGAAAGAGGATGTGAACTTGGCAAGTGTTCATTATCCTTCAATCCTGGTTGAAATCATTATGTTTGGAATTCTTTTGCGCCCCCCCCCTCCAAATTTCTTCTTTTAGTCCCTGGGTCCTCTATCTATTGTTGCTGAAAATTGGTGGTACCGTTTCTCATCAATTTGAAGCAGAAGCTAAATACTACAGTAGAGTTAATAGATTTTTTAAGAGCTAAGAACGTCCCAAATTATCTCTTCATATATAGCGCTATGCATTTTGCATCACTGTTCCATCTATGTAGTTCTTTTATTTCCCAAAAATGTTAAACGTGAGCCCAACAACCTAAAGATTTTCATCCTTTTTTTTAATCAAGGAATGGTAGAATATACTAAATCCAATAAAGAGATCTTGATATATTCCAAGAGTGGTTTATGACATCAGTCAGAAAAACGAAGATGAATTTTTACATTAAAAAAGAACAAAATACCAAGCTAACAGTTTTTAATATTTTTTACACATCCACCATGCTTATTTGTTTTTTGTCAGTTATTTAAACTTTCTGATCACAGAGGGTGAGGGAATTTGAACTTTTAAAGAAAACACCTGAATGAATTATATAAATGACTATTATAATTTTGATTCAAGTCATATGAATTAACACAGTTGGGGATAGGCACTTTCTAAAACCTCCCATCAAAATACAGATACCTCTGAAAAAGACACTGGTGGATAATAGCTTTTGTACTGTGTCTAGTTTTGGGTTTAAATTTCAAACATATTGTTCATTTAGATTCCTCAGGGGATTCTTGAAAGAAGGAAATCCTTGAAATTGAACATAACTGGGAATGCAGGTGCCAATCTGGATTTGTTGATAGAAAATATGGGTCGAGTCAATTATGGACGATACAATGACTTCAAGGTACAGTTTCAATTGTCTTAAATATCCAGTCAACTTTAAACTTGCCGGGTTATTTGAACACAAAGCAACACTTCTAATACTATTGAGTGAATATTATAGAGGTATAGTATTTAGACAAATTAATTTGAGTTTATAGTTTGAGAAGAAAAGAAAAAGTTTTGAGATACTATTGTATCTCTTTAATTAAAAAGAAAACTATATCTAATTAGTAGTCCAAAAATCACTGCTGTCTTTGGCAGATATGTGAGGGTGATTTGAAATATGCATAATAAACAATTGACCAAGCCTTGTATGCCACTGGCATTGATCTAATGCAGCCAAAATGCAATACAGTGTTTTATGAAAAGGTGTCAACAGGTAGCTTCCTTTGGAAATGTGAACAGTTATTCAGATAATGTAGTGCTTATGGGCTTGCTAGTGGAGTACAGATCCTCCCTATCATCCTTTGTATTTACATTATCTAAAGTAAATTTTAAAGTATCAGTAGGTGTGTTCTTTTTGTTCTAATCGTATTCTGAAGACTTGCGGTCTGTGCCAACCAGTTTTGGTGCTGATTAGTTATGAAGTAATTTTCTCTTTCCAGCTCCTTTCAACATCAGGGAACAATCTCCCAGTAAATTTGGCATAAAAGTTTGAATATCATTTATTTTATAATCACAGAAGTTTATTTTCTCCATGTCAATCCTTTTATGAATTGCCTTTGAATGGATTTATTATTCAGAATGTAGTCTGCTGCCAACTCTGACTTTGATGGCAAGGATTTGTTATCAGAAGTATATTACTTTTATCAGTTGAATTGTGTACAACTTGATATTTAAATGTTTTACATATGCACCAGTATTATTATTAAGGAAAATATAGAAATGTAAATTAGTCTTAGTCTCTCTCTCTCTCTCTCTCTCTTAAAAACTCTTGCCACTTTTGGAGGCAACCTTGCTGTGATACCACAAACTACAGTCTTAGTGAAAAATAGAAAAAGCAGAAAAAGAGAGCTTCATAGGTTTCTTTAAGGAACATAGCTTTCATGTGTTCAACTGCTTCACTACAGGATGTGGAAACTTGCAAATTATATTGTACTGTGAAACTTAAAATGTAAAGGTGAGATCAAACTCCTAGATTAAATTTATCTTACAAAGAATCTTTAAAAATGGAACTTTAGAGGAGATGCTCAGGTATTGACAGCTTTTGCACTTGAGCTATTTCTGTTAATGTTGTAAACTGCCTTCTAAAGTAACATCTTTGGCTATTTGGATAAATAACTTAGATAGCTTGAAGTTTGGGGTAGTTCTTAGTACATGTAGTAGGATTTTTCCCAATTATTGTATCACTTTGACTCAAGTAATGCAGCCACATTACATTTCTGAGAGAGAATATGCCATTTCAGATTAAGCTATCCCCCAAATTTTCATTCCCTTGAATCAATGGTGGGTTGCTACCGGTTCTCCCTGGTACTTGCTAACTGGTAGTGGAAATTTTGAGTAGTTCGGAGAACTGGTAAATACCACCTCTGCCTGGCCCCGCCTTCAATCTATTCGCTGCCTCCCGAATCCCAGCTCATCAGCTAGAACGAAAAAATTAGGGCTTACTTGACAAAGAAGAGGGAAAAAAAACAAGACACCTTAGCTTTAAATTGAGAAACCAAGAAGCTTCCCAACTGATCGGCTAGAACTGATCCACTCCTTGTAAACCGCTTGGTGGTGGTAGATTGGCAATTGATGCCAAGCTGCCTGAAAGCGGTTTCCGATGCTCTCGGTGATGGTAGAGCGGCAAAAAAACTGTTTAAACTCTTGCCATGGCACTTCAAAAGGCCGCCCTACAGCTGATCAGTGGTAAAAGGCAGTGTGGTGGTAGAGCAGTGTGCTCCAAAAACAAATGGGTAAACCAGTGTGCTCCAAAAACAAATAGGTAGACCGGAACACTCCAAAAACAAATGGATAGACCAGTATGCTCCAAAAATAAACGGGTAGACCGATACGACTCTGCAAGCAGTTAAAAGCCTGGTAGACCAGTACCTCTGCTAAATCCTAAAGAATTGCTTGTCACATGACCATCAAACCATGCCCACAAAATAAGCCATGCCCACAGAACCGGTAGTAAAAAAAATTTAGAACCCACCCTTGCCTTGAATCCATCGACCTACAAAATCGCCACCTTATGATTCATTTTTAGTATATTAAGCCACATCTATCCCATCATAGCACTGTTCTGACCTTGCTCAGCTTTTTCTGATGCAGATACAGTATTATGAAGTAGACCTGAGTGTTATCACTTCAACATGTTAATGAAAGTAGTCTCAAATTCCTAATGAATATCTCTTTCCCAGTGAACATATATTTGTCAGCCTCATGATGCTTGCTTGCTTTCAGCTGCCATTGTAGCGGGAGGGGGAAGGTATTGTAGGTATTTGGGAGGGGGGGAAGCGAGCTGGTGGAGATGTCTCGAAAAAGGGAGGAAAATTCTCGCTGTCTTTTTAGCTGAGGAGAGAGCTGATAACTGTCAAGGTCAACCGTCCTGGCATACCAGATAAATAGGGCCACCTAAAGAAGTACCCCACATGACACCTTGGGGAGATGTGGATTGGACATTTACCTTGGGACTGTCGGGGGAAAGATTTGGGGGATGCTTTCAATATGTAATTTTCACTCTATTGCCTCAGATTTTGCTTTTTTTCACTGCATTCAGTTCATACTTAGTAAAAGTACCTTTCTCTACAAACATGGAGTTGGGGTTTTTCTTTCTTGAGTTTTGAACGGAGGCAAGCCTAACAATATTTGTTAAATCACATCAGAGAAAATATGCCTTGCAACAATCTTGCACAAAGCTTTCAGATATCAGAAATATACCGTGTTTTCCTGAAAATATGACATATCCCGAAAATAAGGCCAAGCCTGATTTTTAGGGTGGGCGTATATTTACCCCAAAATAAGTGTAATAGTGAAGGGATGGGCATGGCCAACACAAGAGGCAGCTCTTCCCTTCCCTTCCCCGGTCACCTCTGGGCTTCTCAGCCCCTTAATTGGATCAACTGAGCCACTCAGGCCACCATTCATGAAACAGCTGATTCGTGAGTGCCGCTCAGGCTGCCGCCTCTAGCAAGCGCAGCCACTTTTGCAGCCAATTGCAGCTGCAAAAGAATCTGGAGGCCAAGCGATGCACCCCACATGCCTTGCATCCTCCTTTCCTAATGATGACAGTCACAGCAGGCAACCCTGTCCATGGAACAGCTGCCTCATGGGTGCCGCTCCGGCTGGCGCCTTCAGCAAGCACAGCCACTTTTGCCATCAATTGTGGCACTTCTGTAGCAGGAGGCCAAGTGATGCGCCCCAGGTGCCTCGCACCAGCCTTCCGAAGGGTACTGTAGCAGCAGTTATCCAGCAGCTATTCACAATTCACAAATTTTTAACCCTTACTTCATCCCAACCCATTTTATCGCTGAGCATAGCAGGGCTTCTCGCATCTTGCATCTCGCATTTCCCTGGCCCCACCCCTCCCCACCTGCCACCCCCAAATTGGATCCATACCTGGCGAGGGGGGGAGAATAGATGGCAAGAGGAGCCCCAGCATGCTCCATGTGTCTTGCTTCTCCTCCGCTCCACCTTCCACCCCTCTCGACAAAGAGCCGGGTACTGTGGAAAAGGGAGCTGGGCGGGCCTGGAATTTGGACATCTGGGGCTGCCGGGGGTCACCCGGCGGAGAGGCGGGAGTGGAGCAGGAGTTTGCAAGTGATCTTTTTCCCCTTTGCCTTCTCTCTCAAAAGCGCTCCTTGGGCGCAGCCACTTCTGCAGCAGGAGCTTCGCGCCGGCTTCCGAAGGGTACTGTAGCAGCAGCTATCTACAATTTTTTAATCCTTATTTCATCCCGACCGTACTGGGCCATGTGAGTCGAGATGAAATAAGGGTTAAAAAATTGTGGATAGCTGCTCCTACAGTACCCTTCGGAAGACCGGTGCGAGGCTCCTGCTGCAGAAGTGTTTGTCTGCAGACAACGGCGAGACATATGACAGAGCTGCAAGGCAGGTAAGATGCGTGTCTCATGTCTCCCCGGCCCCCGGTGAGGAGGGGGAGAAGAGACGGCAAGAGGAGTGATCCCTGTCTTGCTCCATGCGTCTTGCTTCTCCCCCGCCCCACATGCCTCCTCGATAAAGAGCCAGGTGCTGTGGAAAAGAGAGCCAGGTGGGCGCAGGCTTTGGGTGTCTGGGGCTGCCGGGAGTCGCACGGCAGAGAGGTGGGAGTGGGGCGGGAGTTTGCAGGCGAGGGGGATGGATAGATGGATGGATGGGAGGTGGGCGAGTGGCAACAACCACTGGGGAGATTTCCACCTTTGGTTGCCCTGGCGAACAGCTGACGAGCGGCTGTGTTGCACTGCCACAGCAGCAGCCACAAGGCCACGCTTGCCATCTCCTGCACCCCCCAAATAATAAGACCCTCCCCAATAATAAGGCCAAGCCCTTATTTCGGGGTTCAAGAAAATATAAGACAGGGTCTTATTTTCAGGGAAACACGGTAATCACCCATTTGAAACAATTTCCGTGAATAGAAGTAGAATCATTGTGCAACATCCACCATAATTGGATCGCAGATTAAAAAAGATCCAAATGATATGTGACCAAAATAATCACCTATAGACTTCCCACCCCAGTAGATTGTAAGACTATGGCTGTCCCCATCTAAATAAACTTGTTTAAAGTGATAAATTAAGTTCCCTTGCAGGAATTCCTGTGCCTACATTCTTTTCCATTTTAATAAATTTTGTTAAGGAGAATTCTGTAAGAACTGTGTAATATAAAAAAAGAACATCATAAATGAATCAGTTGCTTACAGTTATGCAACTTTGAATACAAACCATATTTAACCACATTGAACTCTGAGAGGAAACAAGATCAATATAGTACCACTCTCTCTATCACATATGTCATTTATCTAAGCAGAGCAGAAATCCAATTGAAAAATATCAGTATAATCTATGTTTTTCCAGAGCTCCCAAATACCTACTATTCTCATGCATTCACCTGCATTAAATTATTCGAGTCTATGTAGTCACTAGACTAAGGGCTTCCAAATAAAGCTGTAAGAGTGCAAAAAACCCAGCAGAAGAGGAGAGAGAGAGAGGGACAGACAGAGGAAGGAGGAAGGAGGGAAGGAGAGGGGAAGAGAGGGAATTGTAAAGCAGTAAAACTCTTTTTTGACATATTTATAATACATTTATTTTCAGGGTCTGATTGTGAATTTAACTCTTGCTCAAGATACCCTCTTTGACTGGGAAATATATCCCCTGGACATTGACAGAGCAGTGCAAGGAGGTTTTAATCATAAGATATCTGGAAAAAATGTATCAACATATGAAGGGCCGAGTGTTTATACTGGCAATTTTTCCATTCCTAGTGGAATTCCAGATTTGCCTCAGGACACCTATCTCAAATTTCCAGGTTGGACAAAGGTACAAATTCTTTATTCATAAAAAGTTCATGTACAACTTCAAAATTCATAACAGACTTAACTCAACCTCATTTATGGGTAAAAGTGTAAAGCAGCTTAATTGGAGTATATTGACAGTATTGGGATTATTAATTTCCAGTGCTAGGATTGAACAGCTGCTTAATAATAGAAATATTTAGTAGGTCAGCCACAAGGATTGATAAAGTTGGCAATATACAACAAAGCAATTTATCCTCAGGCTGTTACAATCAAATTAAACTAAAGTATTAGACATTACAATTATGTGTTGTCTGATATCTAACTCTTGCAGCTGATGGACTTGTAGATGCCTACTGACTGAATTGTGTTAATGTCAGTTAATGGATTCATGGTATTTTTAGTACTTGCCTCGTGCAGATTAATATTGAAATTCATGATCTGCTTTCCACACATATGTTCCAGTGCCCAAGATTTGTGCCCAATTGATACATTAGTATTTAACAGCTCTCATAATGTAATAGTTCTTACAATTTTTCACTTGAGAATATCAACGATTAGAATGCACAAATTGTGAAAATTAAAGAAGTTATTTGGTCCATTATTTCTCATAATGGCTTTTCTAAGATTAATATTATCAGCACACTTTCTACCTTAACATTTCAGACTTGTATTACATGGGCCTCTTCCTTCCAACATCTTTCATTCAGAATTTGTCAACAACATAATTATGGCATTAAGCATTGTTAAGCAACACCCTTCTAGGTAATTAAGAATGTTAAACAATTCTGTGACATGAATATAGGCAGTGTTATTCTCAGGATGGTTTCTCAGGATTCCATTCTGGTACCAATTCTGATAAACATGTATATGACATTGGTGGGGTCCTTGGGAAATATTTCTTATGATATCTGAGCTAATTTTCTGTAATTGAATCTGTACTGTTGTATCCCTTGTTCTTCATGTATTCTAGTTTTATTCTTGTAGTCCACTTGTGAGATTTTTAGATTTTAAGTGGCTGCATAATGTAACATAACACAAGCCCTTTGTCAGATTATGTTTAGGCCATGTGAAACTCATATTCATTCTGGAGAATATCTATCTCTATCATTATAAGAGTTATAACTGACTTGATGGCACCTTATTTGCTATTAACTAATTGGAGAGGTTGTTATGCAACTCCATAGAACTATGTAGAAGACACTATTCAGCACTCCTTCCTGTATAGAAATGAGAACTGTAAGATAATATTAAAAACAGGGTTTCTAGTAAGAGCTGACACCAGCTAATTTTGAATAGAAGAGAATATTTGTAGCTCATGGTTGAACTGTGGAGTCCTTGATGCTCTCTGTCCTTGTATCAGGGTTCTGACCAGTTCCCTAACGCAATTAAGAGTCTCAAGCCATCTGGCAATAAAAGGCGACCTATGCAAAGCAAAAACAATTTGAGTACAGGTATATCATTTATGGGTGAGATCCCCCCCCTCCCAGGTTTGGTTGGGTTCTTTTCATGGTATCTAGCTAGGAGACGGTCAGCTTGGATGTTTCTGCTCTTTACCAAGGTGCTTCTGATAGACGGTAGCCCCTTCACTTGATTAGGTATTGGAGTTGCCCCCTGTGCCACCTAGAGACGAGGATCAAGAATGGCCCCATGAACTTAGGTCCCAGCTTCTTGTTGGGAAGGTTTAGCCTTAAGTATTTTGTGGATAGATAGACCTTTCCCCCCACTTGGAACAGCTGTTGTGGAGCTTGGTGTTTGTCTGCCTGCTGCTTATAGGTCTGTGCTGCCTTAGCTAGCGCTTTACCATGATACTTTCAGTATTGACACCAGTCAGTCAAACTGGCTGAGGAGGGAGGTTCCCTTGGGTATTTCGGCATTGGGACAAAGTCCATACCACTTACTACCTTGAAAGGAGGTAACCCTGTGCTACAGTGTACAACATTATTGTAAGCAACCTCTGTGAATGGCAGAAGGTCAGCCCAATTGGACTCTTGGTAGTTCATGTAGCAGCTCAAGTATTGTTCTAGCATGGAGTTCAATCTCTCTGCCCCGCCATTTGTGCTCGGATGGAACGCCGAGCTAAGGCCCTGGGACGATCCAATGGACCACAAGAACTCCCTTCAGTTTAGCCATGAATTGGACTCCACAATGTCCAATCCACGAGATGATTGTATGTGGTACTCCATGCAGGTGGTAGATGTGCTTCAGGAAGAGTTTGGCTAATTAGTGGGCTGACAGTAGTCCACTGCAGGGTATGAAGTGTGCCTGCTTGGAGAATTAGTCAGTCACTGTATTCCTCCCGCTCTTTGGCAATTCAACTATAAAGTTCATTGTGATCTCCTCCCACAGTCTTGTTGGCTCTGCCGCCTGTTGGAGCAGTCCGGGTGAGGGGTCTTCTGCATCTCCTTTTCATGGTGGCACAGATGGTGCAGCTTTTTACATAGCAGTCTATGTCTTTCTTTATGCCAGGCCACCAGAATTGTCTCCTCACCAGGTATAAAGTCTTTACAAACCCAAACTGGCCCATTGATTTGACATCATGGCTTCTGCGGAGCTTTGAGGTGCGTAGGGACTTGGGGACATAGAGTTTTACCCCCTTCCATGCTAGGTCCTCCCTTTTTATCAGGATGTGCTGGTTGTCATGGAACCAGGGGTCTGTTTCCAGTTCGGTTTTAAACTTTGTGATTAAATTGCTTGTGGGTGGGTCCTGCCGGTTGCGGCATTGTTGGCAGGTGGTCACTTGGGCTGCGGTTTGGGGAAGTGGAATGATAGCATTTACTACCTCCTCCTGCTCACATTCATATTGGGGCATGTGGGAGAGGGCCTCAACTAGGAAATTCCTTCCCCCTGGGATGTGTTTTAGCACAAAGTTGAATCAGTTGAAGTATTGAGCCCATCGGACCTGTTTGGGCGATAGTTTCCGCGGGGTCCTAAGGGCCTCCAGACTCTTATGGTCAGTCCAGACTTCAAATGGTTTCTCCCCCCCTTCCAGAAGGTGGCACCAGTTTAGTAGTGCCCATCTTACCACAGAAGCCTTCTTTTCCCACACTGCCCACTGTCTCTCCGTTTCAGTAAGTTTATGGGATGTATAGGCACAGGGTTGTAGGTTCCCCTGCGAATTTCTTTGGAGTAAGACATCTCCTACTGCCACGTCGCTGGCATTGGCTTGGATGACGAAGAATTGTTCAGGGTCAGGATGTTCCAGTACTGGTTCTCTTGCAAATAGCTGTTTTAGTGTTTCAGATACCCCTTGGCAAGTGAGGCCCCACTGGAGAGGTTGCCCAGGGCAGGGCTTCACCTCTGGGCTCCCGGTTTTTAGGAGGTGTATTATAGATTTGGCAATTTTTGCAAAAGAGGGGATGAATTGCCTGTAGAAGTTTGTGAATCCTAGGAAGCTTTGTAGCTGTCTGCGGGTGTGAGGGGACTGCCACTCTAGGACAGCCTGAACTGTGACTGGGTCCATCTCTATCCCCTCATTTGACACTCAGTAGCCTAGGTAGTTTAGCCGTGAGCAGTGAAATTCGCATTTCAGCAGCTTGACATATACCTTTTCAAGTATCTGAAGGACTAGGGGTATGTGGTCCTCCATGGTCTCGGTAAAAAATGAGAATGTTGTTCAGGTAGACAAGGACCCCCTTGTAGAGAAGCTCATGCAGCACTTTGTTTATCAGTTGCATAAACATCACAGGGGGCCCCTGCAGCCCAAAAGGCATGATTTTGAATTGGAAACTTTCTAAGGGGCAGTTGAAGGCAGTTTTCCATTCGTCTCCCTCTCTGATTTGGACCCGGTAATAAGCTTCTCTGAAGTCTAGTTTAGTGGAGACCTTTTCTTTGGCTAAGTGAACAACATGTCCTTCATGAGGGGGAGAGGTTATAAATTGTGCACACGCATGCTGTTTATCACATGAAAGTCAATGCACAATCTCCTAGTCCCATCCTTTTTTTTTCTTTGAATAGGACCGGGGCTGCGACTTGTGGCTTTGCCGACTCGAACCCCCTTGCTAAGTTTTTGTCTATGTATTTGTGCATTTCTTTCATTTCTTGGGGTGCCATGGCATACAGTTTGGGTTTGGGAAGTTTGGCCCTAGGGATGATTTTGATGGCACAGTCCATTGCACGATTAGGGTTAGGGCATTGCACTCGGTCTCACTGAACACTTCAGTGAGGTCCTGGTATTCCCTAGGGATCCTTCCAGCTTCTGGGATCTGTTCAGAGATGGCCACCAGTTGTTCTGGTGGGGCCCTGGTGGAAGCTTCCTGTGGGGGCGATGCCTCTGTTTGCTGGTGGGGAGGGGGTTGGGGGCCTCTTGCTGTTCTCAGCCTCCAGCTTCCTTCTCTCCACCAAATGGTCAGGCCCCATTTGTCTAGTCAAGAGAGTCCTAGTATGACCGCCTCTGTCTTTTGGGAGCTATTACAAATCTAATTGATTTCCAGTGGTCTGCTAACTCCAGCTTCACTGGTTCGGTTAAGAGGGTGGCGTGGGCTCCCCACAATAGGGACCCATTGACTTATTCAAACTTAATCAGGAGCATCAGTTTCTTTGCTCTGATCCCTAGCTTCAGGACCATGGGCAAGTTAATCAGATATCTGGTGCAGCCTGAATCTATTAGGGCTTCAAATGTGCCCTGGGTCCCTATTTTTGGGGCAGTGAGGCATATTGGGAAGGTGAAAGGGTGGATAGATTCACCATTGGATCCTTTCCCCCCTCATCCTCTCACTGTCATAGGGTTCCAGGGATTGGTTGTTGTCAGCTGTGGGTCTCCCCGCTTTGGCTAGGTAGGGAGGGACTCTACAGTCTGGAGGGCTTTTCGAGACTTGTTGGTGGCATGCCTGGTTCCCCGTTTTGGTCGCGCCCTGGGTGGTGTTTCTGGCTTGGACTTTGGGGCTGGTATTGCACATGCTGATGAAAAGTAGCTTACCCATCCACATCTGTAGCATTTCAACTTGCCTCGGGGGAAGGTTGGCCTTATGGCTGGCTGGGTTGCCACAGCTTCCGGTCAGTCTGGTTGTCCTCTCTTTCTAGGATCTGGCTACCTCCACCTGTCATTTTCACGCAAGCCGCTGTCAACCTTAATTGCCACTTGAAACCAGTCAGAGAGCCAGTTAGCAATGTTCCGATAGATGGTGATTTCGCTGATCTGCTTATCCAGACTCTGTCTGAAAAAATGGACTAGCAGCTCCTCTGGGCAGGCCGGTAGCTTCTCTATGACCTTTCTGAACTCACAAATGTGTTCTTTAATGGGTCGCCCTCTCTGCTTTAAACTCCAGATCTCATCCCCGCATACAGGTCATTCTCCACTACTTCGAACCTGGTTTCCAGTTCTTGCAGGAATTTGTCAACGTCTTGCAGCTGGGGGGCTCTCCTCTTATGGAGGGTTGCCAACCATTCTTTTGCTTCTCTCTCCAGTCCCATGGCAATGGCATTCACTATGGCTCTATGAGATGGGTAGAGATGCCCATAGCAGTCAAAATGGACTCTAGCGGAGTTGAGGAATAGAGCCAATTGGTCTGGGTCCCCATCGAACATTCCCCTGAATTGGAGCAGCTTATTCAATCCTGCCATTCCCCCTTCTTTTTGGGCCCCATCTGCCTGTGCCTGAGTACTTGGTGGTTTCTGTCAGCTCTAGCTTGTGGAGTGGGGGTTGCCCCGCCTGGACTGGTTGTCTGCGGCACGGGGGAACCACTGGCAGCTATCATCTAGGACAGTGGTCACCAACTGTTGGTCTGTGGGCCACTAGTGGTCCGTGAGAAAATTTTGGTGGTTTGCAGAAAAATTATTTGCATTGTTTATTTCGCACTAAATCAGGGGTCCTCAAACTAGGGCCCATGGGCTGGATACGTGCAATGAATACTTGTGTTGCTGCAGAGAATTTCCATCTTTGGGGTCTTTTGTACGGGTTGTAGGGGAGCAGAAATTCCAACTTGGGGTCTGCTTCAGCCTCCTGGTGCGGGGCTTTGGGCAAAGGCTGGAGGGAAGTGCCGCTGGTGGCGAAGAGCCGGAGGGCCTTGTTCCAGTGGGACTGTATCATGGCCTGGAACTGGCTGACCATCTCAGCCTGCTGAGCCTCTGGGCGCCAGTACCTGGCCTTGCACTCCCGCAGATCTTCCCTCTGCTTGGAAAGCCTATGCTCATAGTCCTCAGTGAGGTGCTTCTGCTGAGCCTCCTTCTCAGTCAGATCCAATTTGAACTGAGCCAGCTGTTTTGCCAACTCTTTCTCATGGTGGCTGCTTAGCTCCAACAACTGCTTCCTGTTGGGGCACTAAGGAGCCTGGGCGGGCAGATGGGGAGGGGCTGGGAGAGGAGGGGCAAGAAGAGGCCAGCGAGATGCCCCTCAATGTGAGGGACATTGAGTTAACTATGCCTACCCAGTCACATGACTACCTAGCCATGCCCACCCAGCCGGTGGGTGGGCATGGCTGGGTTAGGCAGTTCATATTAGAGATCCACGGGATTTAAAATTATGAATTTAGTGGTCCCTGAGGTTCGAAAGGTTGGTGACCCCTGATCTAGGGCAGTGATGATTAACCTTTTCAGCACCGAATGCCAAAACTGGAGCGTGTGTCTGTGCACGCCCTGGAGCGCTGGAACTCAAGAAAGAGCAGCTGGCTGGTGCACATGGATGCATTGGCCAGCTGCTGTTCCGGGTTCCATCATCTGCATGAGCACTGGACAGCTGCTCTGATGTCCATGTGTGACAGAACCCGGAAGAGCAGCTTGTCAACGCGTGCATGCCCACAGAGAGGGCTCTGCGTGCCACCTCTGGCACACATGCCATAGGTTCGCCATCACGGATCTAGGGTGTTAGCTATTCCTGCCAGTTAATATCATCCCCAAATTTGGTAAGTTCCCCTTCTATTCCCTCATCTAAGTCATTTATGAAGATATTGAAGAGTACTGGGCCTAAGATGGAACCTTGTGGTGCTCCACTGCTTACTTCCCTCCATGTAGATGTAGACCCATTAAGGACTATTTGTTGAGTATGGTTTGTCAGCCAGTAAAGAATCTATCTGATGGTGATCCTATCTATCCCACTTTTTTCTAGCTTACCAAATAGTAGGTTGTGGTCTACTTTGTCAAATGCCTTGCTGAAGTCTAAGTATATTATGTCCACAGTATTTCTCTGGTCGACTAATTTAGTCACTATGTTGAAAAATGAAATTAGATTGGTTTGGCATGATCTTTTTTTTACAAACCCATGCTGTCTTCTAGTTATTACTTTACTTGTTTCTAGGTGTTGGCAGATCTGTTATCTTTTCCAGTATCTTCCTGGGTATTGATGTTAGGCTTATTGGTCTGTAGTTTCCTGGGTCTGTTTTTTTTTTCTTTTTTAAAGATGGGAACCACATCAGCTTTTTTCCAGTCCCCTAGTACTTCCCTGGTGTTCCAGGATTTTTGAAAGATATGGTACATTGGTTCTGAGGTGGCATCTGCCAGCTCCTTTAGAACTCTGGGATGTAATCCATCAGGTCCCATTGATTTGTATTCATCAAGATCAGACAGTGTTCTCTTACAATTTTTATTTTGCTTATTTTAACTTCGGCTACTTGAAAAAATGTGTTTTGATCTTTTTTCCTTCCTTTTGAATAATGCTTCTTGATCTAGGGTGCTGACAGTTTTCGAAAGAAAAAAGAAATGGACTTCCTATACAACATAGTCCATGGGTATCCTTGCATCATTAGCAGAAAATGCCTAACCTGTCAAATATTTACAGCACATCTAATGCAAGCTATAAAAAGGATAATACTGCAGAACATCAAAAACATCTCAGAACAACCACAGATTCTCACAACCATATGGCATTACCAGAGTAAACCATAGTTTCAATTGGGAAAATGTGAGAATCCTAGACCAAGCTAAATCCAAAAACTGATAGGAAATTTTTGGAAATTTGACATTCAGACAAATCAGCCATCAATAGATACATAAAGGTAGACTATATTTACATACTTCAAAAGTTTAAATAACTGCATTTTTTAACTCCTACATTTCTGCCCACAAATGTCTATTTCAAAAATCATAAGAGCTTTGCTGGATCAGATTAAATTAAATAACTTTTCCAGTATTTTGTACCCAACTGGATGCCTGTAGGATCCATAAGCAAGGCTTGTATAAGACTCTTCCTACATTTTTCCTTACTTGCCAGCAACTGGAAATTTTACCATTGATATAGAAATGGGATTTAGTCATCCTGGGTAGTGACCACTGATTAATTTATCTTTTCTCTGTTCTCCCTTTAAGGTCAGCTAAGTGCCATTGCATAAAGTGCAATGAAGATTAACTTTTGTATGAAAGTATTATATAGTTCTTTATCTAAGTGCAATCTTAGAAATTTGTTCATCAATAATTTGTTTTTGAAATAAGAGAAATACAATATTTAATTTTACATATTACAACAGCAGCGAGAATAATTTATGCACAAAATTGGAAGAATAACAATCTACCATCAGAAGAAAATGTAATAAGGAAAATCTTAGAGTATGCAGAGATGGATAGACTCACAAAAGAAATAAAAGATAAAGAAGAAACAGAATATTACATGGTATGGAATAAATGGTATAAATGGTTAGAGGATAGATGTAAAGGTTAAGGAAAGACTAAAGGAGGAAGCTATAGGAGTTAGAAACTAGTAACAAACTTGTATATATGGAAATGACACAAAATGTATGATTGTAATTTAATATATTAATATATCAATATATATAAAAAATAATGGAACCACATGTATAGTTAAAGGTAAATTGAAGGGGGGGGGGAATGAACACACAATAGAAGTATACCGATTTGGAAATGTTGTAAAGAAGAATACTGACATTTTTAAAAAAAACTGTTTAATGAAAATTATTTAAAAAAAAAGAAATAAGAGAGTCAGATTCACAATGAATATAGTAATGGAAACAAGTAAACCTTTTTTGCAGAGGTCATTTTAAATTCAGGGTTATCTTTTTGGGAGAATTGTTACTTTCAGCTTCCACTTTTTTTTTTATGTATTAATTAGTAGAATGCTACATATTTTAGCCTAATGCTGCAAAAGTCTTTTTCTCAGTCTCCTTTCTTTCTCTCTCACACACACACCCAGACTAGCAACGGCAATTTTGCCAAAGCCACAGCAAGAGATAATTTTGATAAGAATGTTCTGAGGTTGAAACTTATTTAACACTTTGTGGAATGTGATTTATCGTATCTCTAGAACTGTCTTAAAATGTTTTCTACTTTTTAAAAGGCATAAAAAATGCATTAAAAATGAGTTGCCAAAAATTAAAAATGTGATAATGCAGAGGCAGTTTGCGTAACTTGGTTGAATTCATTTTAAACTGTTTAAACTGTTCCAGTTTTTCCTAACCAGCATAATACCCTTCAGTGATTCCAAGAATGCATATTAGCATAGAGGTTAAGGAGATTACCAGATGGATTTCATTTCTGTGTAGGAAGTGAATTGAACTCCAACTAATCAGTGTCTTTAGGGGCACTTTCCATCACTCCAAGTCCCAACTTCCTCCTGCTTCAGTGGCAACTTTGGGATGTGTGATCATCTTGATTGTGGAATCTGAAATGTATACATCTTAAAGTTGCTAAGGTTGAGAAGCTTTGTCCATAGATTGCTCATTTGGTTTTCTGAGCATATTTGAAATCATATCCAGTAGTGCCCCATATAATCTTGCAAATATTCCTCTGGTTGCTTGTTTAATAAATGCTCCAAACCCAAATTCTTTTTTAAAAAAGATTTTTATTATTTTAAAACAGAAACATAAAACACATCTTTTCAAAACAAAGCTCTTGATCCTGTCACAAATTCATATAAATCACTAACAAATCTTAATTTTCAATTAATACAACTTAATATTTTATTCAGTTATTTCCCACAAATCTATTATTTAACTATGCCATCATCCCAAAAACCCGTTACTTAAATCTTAAACAATTATCATTCCCTTTTTCTCTTTCATTTGCTTAGATGGATATATTTTTAAAGTATAAATCATACAATTATTATAAACATTCATAAAATATTGAATTCCAACATAACTATTTTATTCTTACTATTGAGGTCTTTATTTCTGTTATTAAACCTAACTTATTCATTTTATTTTAACTATTAATCTCAACATACTCCTCCTTATTTTGACTATCCCACCTCATTTTATTTTTGCTATACAACCCAGCATCTTTATCTTTATTGTTAAACCAATCATTTTTATTTCATGACTATTAAACACAGCATAACCATTTTGTTTTTGGCTGTTAAACACAGCATATTCATTTTTGTTTCTTGGCCGTTACACAGCATTGTCATTTTTGTTTGGCTGTTAAATACAGCATAGTAATTTGTGTTTTCTGGCTATTATACAGCATATCTATTTTTATTTTTTGGCTGTTAAACACAGTATAATCATAGTTGGTTTAACTATTGATCCCTTTTTAATCCTTTCTTTGTTGTTCCCATCCATCTATACATTGCTTATTTTCAGATAATCATATTTATCCTTATCCTTTTCCATGACAATTTAACATTGAGACATGGTTCTTGCTTAAGTCATACCTTTAAATATATTTATAAATTCCTTTTAACGTTTTAAATTAATCATATTCATCGTTATTCTTTTTCATAACAATTTAACATTGAAACATGGTTCTTGCTTCAAACATATCTTTAAATATATTCATCAATTCCTTTTACAAAGAATTTCCATTGAACATTCTTAATTTCTATAAAACCTCCTTTTTATTATTACAATCCACCTTTAGATTATTTTATTTTAAATCACATTGTTTAAATCTTCTTTTTTCCTTTTCCAGTCGTGTTTATCTTACTTCTTCATTTCCTCACCTGCAAACATATATTTCTTCAATTTTCAAAGTTTTCCGTTTTGTCCTCCATAAAACGTATTAAATCTTTTCCTTATTTTTATTCCGGATATAATATATCAAGTCTCCCTTTCTTAGGCCTGTGCTTATTCCTTCTTTTGTTCCTGTGCCAATTTTTAATTATTGTTGTTTCAACTATTACTATTTAATATTAATATTATTATTTAATATTATTTAATTATTGTTGTTCCATTATAGTTCCTTTTCTTTTCACCAAACTCCAACTGTCTGCACACAGGAATATAAAACTCCTCCACAAAGACCCATGGCTTTTATCTGTAGAACTCAGAATTTTACATATCAAACAAAAAGTTACAAAGTTCCTTTTTAAACCAGATAGTGTCTCTCTACAATCCACATTTTCCATTAGTCATGCAAGCATCCATTTTGTGCAAGTCTTCTTTTAATTTTAAAAGTACCAAATCTTTTTTTAAAGAATCCAATTCGAATTTTAAAGTATCCAGTCTTTTTACCATATCTCAATAATTAATTCCTTTAGTTCTGTACAAAAATTAGTTGTTTCTTGGGTCTTTGTCTCTTTAAAGTTGCAGTTTAAAACTTTCCAAAGCCCCTTTGTTGCACAGCCGCTATTTTAGGCTAGGGGCTTCTAAGTAATAATATTGCTCCATACGTTGTTACAAGCCTGAATTTGTTGTCACTCACCTGGCTTCAGAGAGCTCCGTTTCACTCCGCTTTCCTCCAGCACTTTTCTTAGCCCGGTTGTCACAGCTTCATGGCAGCCGCCATGGCTGCTCCCCCCGCCACCGACTTACAGAGGGTTCCCTCTGACCTCAGAGGAACTTGCCTGTTCCTCTTGGTCGTCCGAGGTGTCCCTCCTTTTCCCTTGTCCCTACAGGACAGTTCTGGCCCGAAGACCCATCGGCAGCGGTTCGGCAGCTGGGGTTTTCACAGGACTCATCAGAGCTCACTATTTCCCAAACTGTCTCGCTGCGACGCCAAACCGGAAATTCCAAACCCAAATTCTTATGTCACTGCTGAGGTGGGGAATTTTGAATTTTTAATTCGATTGCTGTCTGTATAAAGGGTCAAGAGATAAGTACCTTGATCTATATATTAAACGTATGGCCCAGTGAGAGGCCCATATTAAAACAACATACCTCATATTTATTTATTTTTATTTTATTTATTTATTTATTAGTTTGTCAAACATTTACAAGATAGCAGGTTTGAATATGAACATGGATATGAACGAAAGAAATGAATACAAATAAATGACAGTAGGACAGGGATGGTAGGCATGCTGGTGCACTTATGCATGTCCTCTTTACAGACCTCTTAGGAATGGGGTGAGGTCCACGGTAGACAGTTGAAGGTTGAAGCTGTGAGGGTTTGAGGATGTAACAACAGAGTCGGGTCGAGCCTTCCAGGTGTTGACCACTCTGTTGCTAAAGTCGTATTTTCTGCAATCGAATTTGGAGTGATTTACCTTGAGTTTGTATTGATTGTTTGCACGTGTATTGTTGAGGTTGAAGCTGAAGAAGTTGTTGACAGGTAAGACATTGTAGCAGACAATTTTGTATACTATGCATAGATACTATGCAGGCGGCATAGTTCCAGATTGTCCAAGCCCAAAATTTCAAGCCTGGTGGCATAAGGGATTCTATTGTGAGTAGAGTGGAGTACTCTTCTCGTGAAATACCTCTGGACCCACTCAATCGTATTAATGTCTGATATACATTGTGGATTCCAGGCAGATGAGCTGTATTCAAGAATTGGTCTGGCAAAGGTTTTGTATGCCCTAATTAGCAATACAATGTTATCGGAGAAGAAGCTTAGCAAAATTAGGTTAACAATTCTTAGCTCTGGGCTTAGATCGTTTGAGATGAGTACTCCTAGGTCCTTGACAGAATGAGGATTAATATGATCGCATAGGTCGTTGATGTAAAGCAGAAAGAATATAGGTCCTAGAATGCTGCTTTATATATACATGTGTGTATATATAATACACACACACACACACACACACACACAGACACACACACTGTATAAATATGTGGCAAGAATTTGAAAATGACATTTAATACAGTACAATTTCTGATTAAAATGGTCTGACTGAGATTGACATATGCAGGCCAGATTGGGGTAGATTGCAGAGGTGATACAAAAATATAATTATATTTCATTTTATTCTATTTTACATATTTATGTATTAAATTATTGTATTTTACCCTATAATTATTGTATCTTATTTTAAATTGTTTGTATAGGATTGTATTGGTAATAGGTGTTTGAACCTTGTACGTTGACATGGCCTATAGGCTAATCAATAAATAATGCCATGTTTCCCTGAAAATAAGACCCTATCTTATATTTGTTTGAACCCTGAAATAAGTGCTTGGCCTTATTGCCATGCGCTTAAAAACCCGATTGGGCTTATTATCAGGGGATGTCTTATTTTGGGGGAAACAGGATAATAATATCAGTGTTCCAAGTAATTTGGATTCTTCAAATTCACATAATTTGAATTCTTAATTAGAACTTTGTTGGATTTGATTTCATATAAATGTTGCAGTCAGGATAGCTAAAATTATGGTTTTTTTTTTCCTTTGCAGGGACAAGTCTGGATTAATGGTTTTAATTTAGGACGCTACTGGCCATCCCTTGGCCCTCAGTTAACATTATTTGTGCCTAGAAATATCCTTGTTTCATCTTCTCCAAATAATATTACCATTCTGGAGCTGGAGAAATCTCCTTGTGGCATCCAGAATTGTTTAGTGGAATTTGTGGATAAACCCATCCTCAATAAAACCTTTGATTATGAAGGCAATTTTGAGAAGCTGTTCTCTAATGATTTGTGACTGAATCCTATGTAATTCTGCTTGATGATTGTTGAGCCTGTCAAAATATTCAGATTCAAATGCTTGGATAGTTGTCTTATAGTTCTAAGAGGTTCTTAACATGAAAATGAAGATATATCTTCTGTGCTTCTAAAATAGTCGTTGATGAAGTCTCAATTCTGTTTAATTGATTTTACTATATATTAAATCAAAATGATAATTACCGTATATACTCGTGTATAAGCCGACCCGCATATAAGCCAACCCCCCCCAATTTTACCCCCCAAAACTGGGAAAACCTGTTGACTCGCGTATAAGCTGGGGGTGGAAAATGCAGCGGCTACTGGTAAATTTCAAAATAAAAAAAGACTGGTCAAAAGTGCGAGGACCTGTCAGAAATCACTTTTTTCAGCCCTCTGGGTAGTCCTTTTGTGCATATGGACTACTCAGAGGGCTGAAAAAGTAATTTTTGACTGGTCCTCGCACTTGTGGCCAGTCCTCGAACTTACGACTGTCCTCACATTTTACGTTTTTGCCCTATCTTGTCACCATGGTGAAGAGAAGCAGTTGTGAAATGAGTGACATGGTTTTAAGAATGCTGCATGGGCATAAATGTGAGGATGGTCATAAGTGTGAGGACCAGTCAGAAGTGCGAGAACTGGTCACAAGTGCGAGGACCAGTCAAAAATAACTTTTTCAGCCCTCTGAGTAGTCCATGTCCATAAAAAGAGAGGGAGGAAGAGAGGAGGAGAAGAAGAAAGGAAGAGGAAGTAGGGAGGAGAAGAAGGGGGGGAAGAAAAAGTAAGAAGGAAAGAAAAGAGGTGGTAGGTTTGAGGAGAAAGATTGCTGTACAGTAAAAAAGATGAAAGGGAAGAAAACCAACCCCAAACACATATAAAGATATTAAGATAAAGAATGAATTGTTAAACTTTAAAGAATAAAAGAGAACAAATATGAATAAATAGCAATAATTAGAAACACACATACAAACATACAATGTATTTTCTTTGAACAGAATATTTGGCCGGTTCACAAATTTAAACAGTGTTTAGTCATTTCACTTAAATTTACAATTTCTATATTTCCTTTTTGCCATATTTATTCCTCATCTATTTTTTAAAAAACCAATATTACCCTTCATCCTCATCTCTAATCTTAATCAAATTCAATTTTTCACTTCTATTCTATATTATACCCCTTCCCACTGTCATCTATTTTTATATCAATCCTCACATTGCTTAATTATGTAATATTACAGTTGTTTAATACAAATTCAACATTTTAATATAAATCAATTAGTTATATAACTATCTTTTTTGTATATTAATCAATATGAACATGAATATTCCAATTATTTCCATGCAATCCAATTTCTTACAAATCAATTAATTATATTTACCAATAATAATAAACCAAATAATTTCCCCCAATATTCTT
>WNWU01013400.1:1253296-1303776 GCA_012654045.1 Ptyas mucosa | reverse complement strand
ATATATATATATATATATATATATATATTTTTTTTTTTTCTTCTCTCTTGATTTACACCTAATGGATTAGGGTTTGGAAGAACCTGAAGAGTTGTTTTATTCTAATTTTTTTCCTTTTTATCTTTGGCATTTTTTTCTTTTTAATTATTTTTTGGCTTGGCTTTTCCTGACCACTGAATAAAATGAGCAGAAAAGTTGCAACAGTGGGACCTGCTGCAACCATGCCTTCTTCATCTCCATCTGGAGGACAACGTACCATTCAGGCGATGCTTCAACAAGAGAAAGAGAAAGATACATCAATACAAATGATTCTTCAAACAGTCCAAAGGATGGAACAACAACTACTTAAGGCAGATGAAAAAGTCAGCATCCAGCAAACAATGTCGAAATATGAAGAAAGGTTGCAAAAATTAGAGGAAAAGGATGATCAAAAAGAGGAAAAAATGAAAGACATAGATAATAGACTGGGAGAGGTTGAACGAGAAAGGAGTGGCTTAATTGAATGGGAAATGGATAAAGCAGAATTTTACCTTAGATTTCAAAATGTGGAAGAAAAAAAGGGAGAAAATGTGGCTGATATTATGATTGAGTTTATGTTTTTTAATTTATTTATTAAATTTTTATACCGCTCTACTCCCCAAGGACTCAGGGCGGTGAACAGTTAAACAATAAATACATGTGATACAGATATTTAAAAGCCGTTAAAATACAATTAAATAATTTGGTCCAGAAATAAAATTAAATTAAAACACCTCAAATTTATAGGGCAGATTCAAAATTTAAAAGCAGTTTTAAAAGAGGTAGCCAGGCCGGCCTACTGGAATAGAAATGTTTTGGGGGCACGGTGGAAAGCGCGAAGATCTGGGATTGTCCGTATCTTTGGGGGTAGCTTGTTCCAGATGGCAGGTGCTCCCACAGAGAAGGTTCTCCCCTTGCGGGCCGTCAGTCAACACTGTTTGACCAACGGCATCCTGAGAAGCCGCTCTCTATGGGAGTGTACTGGTCTGTGAGAGGCTATTGGTGGCAGAAGGCGGTCTCGTAGATACCCTGGTCCTAAGCCATGGAGCGCTCTAAAGGTGGTAACCAAAACCTTGAAGCACACTCGGAAGACCACAGGGAGCCAGTGCAGCTCGCGCAGGAGGGGTGTCACATGGGAGTGCCACGTTGCTCCCATAACAACCCACGTGGCTGCATTCTGGACCAACTGGAGTCCCCGGGTGCTCCTCAAGGGGAGCCCCATGTAGAGAGCATTACAGTAGTCCAGGCGGGAAGTGACGAGGGCATGAGTGACTGTATTTAATGAGTCCCGATCCAGAAAGGGACGCAACTGGTGTATCAGGCGAACCTGATAAAAAGCTCTCCTGGCCACAGCCGTCAGGTGTTCTAAAGACAGTTGTGAGTCCAGGAGGACACCTAAGTTGCGAGCCCTCTCCATGGGGGCCAATGATTCGCCCCCAATAGTCAGTGATGGCACCAACTGACTATAGTGGAATGTCGGAAACCACAGCCACTCTTGGATGGGTTGAGCCTGAGTCTGTTCCTCCCCATCCAAATCCGTACAGCCTCCAGGCACTGGGACATCACTTCAAGGGCATCATTGGGGTGGTTCGGGGTGGAGATGTACAGCTGGGTGTCATCCGCGTACTGGTGGTACTTCACGCCAAAACCACGGATGATCTCGCCCAGTGGGTTCACATAATTGTTGAACAGGAGAGGTGAGAGAACCGACCTTTGTGGCACCCCACATACAAGGGGCCTCGGGGTCAATCTCTGCCCCCCTGTCAACACAGACTGCGACCGGTCAGAGAGAAAGGAGGAGAACCACCGTAACACGGTACCCCTCACTCCTAACTTTTCTAACCGGTGCAGCATGATACCATGGTTGATGGTATCAAAAGCCGCTGAGAGATCTAATAGGACCAGGATGGAGGAACAACCCGTCCCGAGCCCTCCAGAGATCATCAACCAATGCTACCAATGCCGTTTCCATGCTGTACCCAGGCCTGAAGCCCGACTGGAATGGATCCAGATAAGCCAATTCATCCAGGTACTGAGGAACCTGTCATGCCGCCACATTCCCCACAACCTTCGCAACAAAGCAAAGGTTGGGGACTGGACCATAATTAGCCAATACTACCGGGTCCAGGGAAGGCTTCTTGAGGAGAGGTCTCACCACCGCCTCTTTTAAGGCGGGAAAGATACCCTCACTCAGAGAAGCATTTATAATTTCCAGGAGCCAGCCCCGAGAGGCCAGCACCAACCAGGAGGGACACGGGTCCAATAAACATGTGGTAGCATTCAGTCTCCCCAGTATCCTGTCCATGTTTTCGGGAGTCACAGAATCAAACTCTTCCCAGATAATATTCTCAAGACTTGCCTCCATCCTTCCTCCTGAATCTACCATGTCAGAGTCCAGGTGTTCCCGAATCTGAACGATTTTATCATACAGATACTGTACAAAATCCTCGGCTCTATCCTCCAAGGGGTCCTCCCGCACTTCCTAAAGGAGCAGGGAGCAGGTTACCCTAAACAGGGCGGCCAGGCAGTTATCTGATGACACAATAAGAGCGGAAAAATAGTTACATTTTGCCGCTTTTATCGCCATTAGGTAAGTCTTAATATGAGACCTTACCAGTGTTCGGTCAGATTCAGATCGACTGGCCCTCCAATCACTCTCCAGGCGTCTTTTCTGACGCTTCATCTCCCTCAGCTCCTCGGTGAACCAAGGAGCCAAGCGAGATCGGCATTGAGTCAGAGGCCACAAAGGCACGACCCGATCCAAGGCTCTGGCAGCCCCCCTATCCCAGGCGGCCACCAGGTCCTCGGCCAAGCCGTGAGCCAGAGCCTCAGGAAATGGCCCAAGCTCCATCTGGAACCGATCTGGGTCCATCAGGTGCCTGGGGCAGAACCATTTCATCGGTTCTGCCTCCCTGCGATGGGGTGTAGCGGTTCGAAGGTTCGAAGCAAAGGAGGGAATGATCCGTCCATGACAAGGGTTCAGTCACTACATCCCCGATATCAGTTGCTGGCTGATGCTTTAGAAATTACCAAAGAGAAGATGATGGACGGTGTGAATGAGATATATTGAGTCTACGCTAGATATGCAATGTGTAATAAGCTGCCATGAGAAGTACATATAAGATTTATTAAGAAATCAATCAAAGCACAAATTCTTCAGGTGGCCAGAGAAAAAACTTTGAAATACAAGGAGAAAGAAATGGTGGTTTTGAAACAAATACCAAGAAAAGTGGAAGACATAAGAAGAGAATACCAATTCTTGACCAAAATATTAATCCAAAAAGGAATCAACTACAGATGGCTGATACCAGAAGGGTTAATCTTAATGTGGCAACTTCAAAGATACAGACTGGATACAAATGATAAGGCGAGAGCCTTCCATGAAGAATTTCTTAAAGAAAAGGAAGTGAAAATGGAAACAGAAACCCAAGCTATAGTAGTGCCATTAAAATTTACAGAAGAAAATTAAATCACTGGCAATGATTGAATCAGCAGAAGGCACCGTAGGTGGGATTGTGGAATACAAGGAACAACGAGAAGTAAGATCAACTAGAGCAACAAAACCTACATATAAAGTATGAATATGGAAGAAACAAAATTAATTTCTATAAATATAAATGGACTTAACTCAGTAGTGAAAAGGAGAAAGGTGTTTCATAAACTAGAGAAATTAAAATTTGATATAATTTGTCTACAAGAAGTACATATTAAAAAGCAACATGAACAATTATTGATACAACCTAAACTTGGAAGAACTTTTTTATCATTATCACAAAGTAAAAAAGAGGAGTTGTTTTATATATTAGAAATTCAGTAACTACGGAGCAAATATATGCAGATTCAGAAGGTAGAATTTTGATGGTGGAAATAATTGACAATAATATGAAAATTATTTTGGTAGCAATATATGCTCTAAACAATAATCAAAGTGACTTTTATAGAAAATTACATATGAAAATAATTGAAATGGAGTACGACAATATATGTATGATGGGCGATTTTAATGGAATAGTGGATGAAAATTTGGACTATAAAACACACAAAACAGTAAGACATAATAGGAAGATACTACTGAAATCCTTTTTTAAGATGATAGAAGAAATAAATTTGGAGAGAGATAGAAATGGGAAAAATAGACAATATACCTTTTACTCCAATAGACATTCATCTTGATCTAGGCTAGACATGATGTGGACAACAATGGATTTGACTTTGAATATAGAACACGTGGAAATAGAAACAAATTTATGGGCTGGCCACAATTCCGTGATAGTTACCTGGAAAGGTCAAAAAAGAAAATCCAGATGGACTTTAAATAATACAATTTTTTTTAAAAAAGACCTTGTACTGAAAATGGAGAGAGAGTTGGCCTTTTTTTTAAGGAGAACAAGAAAGAAGATACATTAGACTTCCGGTTTGACATTGTGGCAAGACAGCCAGGCAAATAGCGACTCTGAGGAGTTCCATGAAAAACCCAACTGCCGAACCGTCGCTGATGGGTCTTCGGACCAGAACCATCCTGCAGGGATGCGGTAGGAAGAGAGGCACCTCAGACGACCAAGCGGAACAGGCAAGTTCCTCGGAGGTCGGAGGGAACTCTCTGTGAGTCATCAGTGGGGGGCAGTAGCCATGGCGGCTGCCACGAAGCTGGGACAAACCAATCTAAGAGATGTGCAGGAGGAAAGAGAAAAAGACCGAAGCTCTTTGAAGCCAGGTGAGTGACACCAATGTAGCCTTGAAACAACGCTAGAGCAATGATCGTTACTTGTAAGATCCCTAGCCTTAAAACAGCAGTTGTGGATTTGAGGGGCATAGAAGATTTTAAAAATAACTTCAGGAGGAAAAGACCCGTTAGGGAACCTATCTTGGTATAGATTCAGTTGGAACAACTTAAACATTGAGGCATGCTGAACAGATTGGAAAAAAATTTAAACTAGAATTGGACTTTGAAAAAAGAAAAAGGCAGGGATTCAATACTTCTAAAAATCAAAAGAAGAAGAGAGTTAAATTAGATTGTTACATAATTGCACCAAAATGGATACGGACGTGACTAAGGGAAAGTGTGGATTGCAGAGATACACCTTCTACTTTGAAAAGAAACACTGTAACTTGCTGCTTGATTTGGAACACTCTGAAATTACAAATAATAGCCGTAGAATTTTGGTGGTGGAGGTTTCTTCTTTGTCTACAGAGGCTTTTTCGGTGGAAAGAAAGAAGAAATTTAATGGAACTTTTATAACTGTTACTAATTGGCGTAGGAACAAAAGAAGTCAAATGACGCAGGAACAAAAGAAGGAAAATTGAGGTACTTTGCATGGAATAGATGTAAGAGAACTTAAAATGATAAGTGGAGAATCAAATTTGGAAACATTTGAATTTAAAATGGAATATATGTTGATAGACAAGGAAATGAAGACATAAAATATATACGGTTGGGAAAAAAGAATATAAAAATAGTTTGATTTAAAATGAAAATGTAATGTTTAGAAGAATATTAAGTATAAAAAGGAGGTGTTTATAGATGTATAAGGATGGAAAATAAAACAATGTGATTAAAATAGAAAAATAAATGTAAAGATAGATAGTATTGATAAAAAGGAGATTTTCATAGATGAATAAGAATGAATATGAATATGAGAAGAATCCAAGAAATTTTATTGATTTATATAGAGATGTGTTTGATGTAAGAATTAAGTCTCAATGTCAAATTGCAGAAAAAATTGAGAATGATAATATGATTAAATATGAATAATTAATGTTTAGATGGAAGGTAAAATAAAGGGGATTACACAGAGATAAACAGTAAAATTAAGAATATATTTAATGAATATGCTGGAAACAGTCAAATAACAGATAAATATGCTGGGAAATAATAGATGGAGAATTTTTTTTTCTTAGGTGTGATAGTAAAATAAAGATGAATAGGTTGGGAAACAACCAAAACAATATGAATATGCTGGGAAACAGCCCAAACTGTAAATGATTATGCTGGAAAACAGCCAAACAATAAATGAATATCTGGAAAACAGCCAAAAGAAGATGATAAAGAGACAAATAGTTAAAATAAAGATGATTTAAGCTGGAATTGATAGTACTAATAAAATGACTATGTTGGGATTAGTATTAAAAATAAAGGTGACTATGTTGATATGACTAGTAAAATGAAGATAAGATTGCAATAATGAAATGACTCTGTAAAATGAAGAATGTAATGTGTGTTAAGTGGTGTTAGTTAAAGGAGATTAGGATTTAAAGATTTAATGTAATGGGTCTAAGGTTATGGGTATATAGATAGAATTTAGGGTAATAATTGTAATTAAATATTGAGTTGTGTTATTTGGAAATTAAGATTTGTGGTGATATAATAGAAAGGTAAATGTTTAGATTAGGATACTACAATTGTGGGAAAAATTTCTGTTTCAATTTTTACTTTAAAAGATGTAATGGTGGAGATTTGGGAAAGAGCTTGACAAAGAGGGGTAAGGGATTGTACCTATTCATGGCCGGATCAGTGCTCCATTCTTAAAAGATGTATTTTATGTTTATGTTTTAAAAAAAGAAAAGAAAGAAAGACGATACATCGGCACAAAATCTTTGGGATACAACGAAAGCCTATGACAGAGGTCTAATAATGGCTTATACAAGGAAAAGAAATGTGAAGAAAAGACAAACTTCTTAAATATTAATTGATGAATATAAGAGATTTGAAAAGGAACTCCAGAAAGATCCATGCAAGAAAGATGTAAAAATGAAAATGGATATAATAAAGCACAAAATGGATGTACTGGAGAAGGAAGAATAGCCCAAAAAATAAGAAGTGCCAAAGAGAATTATTTTGAAAATGCGAACAAACCAGGAAGATGGCTAGCATATAAATTGAAAAAAGAAAGAGAATCAAGAAAAATAACACAATTAATTGATGATCAAGGGCAAAGTAAATTTGGAAATAAAGAGATGGGAACAATAATACAAGAATATTATAGACAACTTTACAAGAGAGAAATGATAGAGGAGGAAAAAGTGGAAAGGTACTTACAAGATGCAAAATTACCTCGGATTCCCAAAGATATTGAGGAGATGTTGGAGGGGAGCATAACAATGATGGAATTAACAGAAGCAATCAAGAAGCAAAAGAATGGAAAGGCACCAGGGTCAGATGGTTTATCTGTTGAATACTATAGAACACTACAAGAATCTTTAAGTCTCCCATTATTGGATGTTATGAATGAAGTGATGATAAAGAAGAAAATACCCAAATCATGGACTGAGGCATACCTCACATTGATTCATAAGGAAGATACAGACCCACAACAAATTAAAAATTATAGGCCTATATCCCTACTAAATTCAGACTATAAAATCTTTGCTTCAATATTGGCAGAAAGGCTTAAGAGATATTTGAATAATTTTAAACATATAGATCAAAACGGATTTCTCCCAAAAAGACAAATTAGAGATAATATAAGAATAATTCTGGAGGACTTCCAGTGGTGACATCATCGCGAAAGGGTGAAGAAATGGAGCTGCCATTTCTGAAGCCTAAAATTCTTCAGTAATTGCTCTTTAAGGGCATTCCTGAACTTGGAGGGATCAGGAAACGAAAGAGGAATTCATGAAGCCCCCTGGTGTTGCGCTGTCGCCAGGGAGGACGAGCGATCAACCTCTTAAATTGGTGGACAAGAAGTCGGCCTACCCAGCGGACAGGAGTGATGGCGCCCGCCTAGAACGAATCAAAGAGTGAAAAGCAATCTCAAGTGATGGGTAGAAAGATCCCCTATAACAAAGATGGTAAGCAGGAGACGTGCGACCAGAGTGGAGGAGAAAAACCAGAGTTATAACAGCAGCGGTACAAAGGAGAAAGGAAAGTGCAGAGATAATACAGCGCGGAAGAGAAGGAACCCATAAAATGACTAAGCAAGCATAAGAGACGGAGAAGGAGTGCTTGAGAAAGACGAAGGTAGTGGAAGTCGAGCAGAAGAAACAGCCTGCGGATTTTGTGAGCATAGAAGATTTGTTTGGGCTCTGGATTTATAACAATTTAAACTTAAAAAGATTTGGAAATTGAATGTAGAGACTGAAATACCAGAACGCAAGCGGAAGGAATAGGTGGCGGAATTTGTGAGCATAGAAGACTTGTTTGGACTTTGGATTTATAAAAATTTAACTTTAAAAAGACTTGAAAATTAAATGCAGAGAATAAAGTACCGGGATTAGTAAAAGTGACACAGATGGACATAGAGGGAAGTGAATATTACTCTTGAATTGCTTTGGGGGGGGGGAGAGCTAATATTTAAAAACCAATACGTTTAACACTTAAAAGAATTATATATAAGTAATAATATAGTTATAAATATAAATTATACTGTGAAACTATAAGAGGTGGTAAAAGAAAAATAAGGAATTATTGTTAGAGTGATTGACTGGAATCTTGATATGAAATAGTGAATGAGTTGATTATATTTTTGAGACAGGTTGACTGATAAATTGAGTGATTGAATAGATTGGTAATTAGAAAATTAAGAAAACTAAAAACTGTGATTGATGAAATAAGTATAAGTAAATTGATTTGTATTATGAATAGGAATTAACTGACTAAGTGGGGTAATTGGGAAATAATATAAACAAGTCGTGGGGGGAACAAGTGGTTGTGTGTGTGGGAAAAGGAAATATTAAGAAATAATCAAAAAATTTATGTTAAGGTGGGAAAGTTTTACACGAATATTGAAAATGTCTACAACATCCACCATAACAAAAACAGGGAAAAAACCTACAATAAATACGACAGTAATGACTCCCTCCCCACTACAACAAAAAACAATAGATAGTATGGGGGGGGGGAAGAAAAATTGGAAATGTCACCAAATGTAATACAGACTATGTTTCAAACGATTCAGGAATCATTACTTAGAACACAAGAAAAAATAGCGGAAAATCAGGAAGAAATGAGAATGTTCCATGCAGAGATTAGAAATGAAATAGGAGAAGTTAAGGAGGATATCAAGACCATGAATGATAAAATTGGGGGGTATTCAACAATCTATAGTAGAAAATGAACAGAGAATTAGGAAAGCTGAAACGAAAATAGACCATGTAGAATTAAAAGTAGAAGCAATGGAACAAAAAACTTTACATCTAAATAAAGAAATGTCAGATTCAGTAGTCATGCTCAAAATGGAAAAGGCTTCATATTTTCTGCACTTTCAAAACATACCAGAGGAAAAAGATGAGGATTTAGAAGGAAAAATGGTGGAGATCATCTCAGGAATGACTCAGAAAGACCAAAGGGAAATAAAAGGACAACTGGAGGAAACCTATCGTGTACAAACAAATTATATAAGGAGGCCTAGATTGGCAAGAGAAGTCCACATTAAATTTTCCATAAGATCTACCCAGGATGAAGTCTACAGGAAATCCAGAGAAGAAATAGTGACCTACAAAGATAAAGAAAGTATAATCTTAAAACAGATACCCCCAAGAATAAGAAACCTACAACAACAATACCAGTTTCTAACATCATTATTGATTAAATATAAAATAATGTACAGATGATTGCCAATAGAGGGGATCCTAATTACATGGGAAGATAAAAAATATAAAGTAGACACTCTAGAGAAGGCAAGGGAATTTCATAGCACACACTTTAGATTGGAGGAAGAGCAGGAAAGTAAGGGGGAAACTGATAGTAGAAGTCAAGAAGAAGAGCAAACAGAAACGAATCAAGAAAAAGAAATAAAGAGGCAAGAAAAAGAAAGAAAAGAAAAGGTGCAAAGACAAAGACACGGATGGAAACAAGACATACAAAAAAACCAGATACAATAGGCAATGGACGAACCAATTAAACTCTTTTCGGTAAATATTAATGGATTGAATGCCCCAAAGAAAAGGAATCAAATATTTACAAAATTACGAAAATTAGACGCAGATGTGATATGTCTGCAAGAAGTACATATCCAAAAAGAATATCAGAAAATTCTAGAAAACCCCAAATTAGGAAGATTATACACATCTCTGACCCGAAAAAAGAAAAAAAGAGTTGCAATTTACATAAAGAAAAAAATACAATCTAAATTAGTTTATGCTGATGAGGAAGGTAGAGTGGTGATGGTAGAATTAGGAATAGGAAGGAAAAAATGTTAATAGTAGTGATATATGCTCCTAATCATAAACAACAGGAATTCTTTAAGGACCTACATATAAAAATAGCAGAATTAGAATATGAAGATATTTGTTTAATAGGGCATTATAATGCAATAGTAAACGTAAACAAGGATTACAAAACCCACAAAAAGAAAAAAGAAAAAAGAAAAAGGAAATACTCCCAAAAGAATTTTTTAATATGGCTGAAGAATTAAATTTGAGAGATGTATGGTGGGAAATGCATGAAGGTGAGGCTCAATACACTTTTTACTCCCACCCACATAATTCGTGGTCAAGACTGGATATGGCTTGGATGACTCCAAATATCCAAACAGCGGTAGAAAAAATCGAGATAGGCATTAACCAATGGGCAGATCATAATCCACTATTTATAAACTGGAAAGGGGTAAGGAGGTTCAGGAGATGGACGATGAACCAAAGAATATGTAAAGAAAAAGAATTTAATTTGATGTTAGAAAAGGAAATAAAAATATTCTTTCAGATAAGCAAAAAAGAGAAAACTTCCTTACAAAATACATGGGATACTTTAAAAGCATATATAAGGGGCTTAGTAATTGCATATAGGGGGAAGAAAAATAAAGAGAAAAAACAACTATTAGACAAATTAGAGAAAGACCTAAAACAAATAGAACAAAAATTGCAGAAAGAACCCCAGGATAAAATAATAAAAGAAGAATGGAAAATTACTAAACATAAACTGAATTTGATAAATCAAAAGGAATTAACCCCAAAAATAAAAATGGCAAAACAAAATTATTTTGAATATGCAAACAAAACAGACAGATGGTTAGCCTATAAATTGAAGAAAGAAAGAAAGAAAAGAACGATACATCAATTGAGAGACGATAAAGGGGAAATCCAATACAATAGAGAGGCCAAAAAAGAAATTATTAAGAAATTTTATGTGAATTTATATAAACAAGAAGAAGTAGAAGAAAAGATAAAACAATATATAGAAAAAGCTGAAATGCCAAAAATTACAGAAGAGCACAGAGAAATCCTCAACAGGCCAATAACTAAATTAGAATTAGACAAAGTACTGAAAAAGCAAAAAAAATAACAAAACACCGGGACCCAATGGGCTACCGGTAGAAGTATATAAAACAATGCAAGAAGTATTGGGAGAAAATATGTTGATGTTATATAACGAAGCCATGGAGAAAGCCAAAATACCAAAGACATGGACAGAAGCGATAATTACAATTATTCCAAAAGAAGATACCGACCCCCAGCAAATTCAAAATTATAGACCTATCTCATTACTGAACACCGATTACAAAATATTTGCAGCAATCCTGGCTGAAAGAATTAAATTAATACTAAATACATATATACATCCAGACCAAAATGGATTTCTGCTGGGACGCCAAATAAAAAATAATATGAGAATAATACTTAATACTTTAGAATATTATGAATCACATCTGGAGAAACAGGCTTCGTTGGTTTCCCTTGATGCTCAAAAAGCTTTTGACAACTAAAATTGGAAATTTACGATTAGACAATTACAAAATATGCAAATTGGGGGAAAACTTGAAAAAATTATAGAAGAAATTTATACCAACCAATCAGCAAAGATAATTATGAACGATGACATAACAAATAAATTTAACATAACAAAAGGAGTCAGATAAGGCTGCCCACTCTCTCCTTTACTGTATATTCTATCATTGGAAACTGCTGAAAAAAATTAGAGAAGATCAAGGAATTGAAGGTTTAAAGATCAATAAAGAAGAATACAAAGTTCAGGCCTTTGCCGATGACCTAGTGTTTTTAACAGAAAACTCTATGGAATCTATACCAAATTTGTTTCAAAAAATAGAAGAATTCGGAGAAGTGGCCGGACTAAATATTAATAAAAGCAAGTCAAAATTAATTGTAAAAAATCTTACGAAAAATCAAGAAAAAGAATTAACAGATAGTATACAAATTCAAACAATGAAAAAAAATAAAATATCTAGGAATCTGGTTGTCTACAAGAACTTCAGCAATAAAAGAAAATAATTATGATAAACTAATAGAACAAACAAGGAAGGATTTAGAAAAATGGAAAAATTTACACATCTCACTCCTAGGAAGAATTTTGGCCATTAAAATGTCTATACTGCCTAAGTTTTTATACCTGTTTCAGGCTACTCCAATAAAAATAGATAAATCGTTCTTTGAAAATTTGACTAAAATGACATCTAATTTTATATGGCAAGGGAAAAGGCCACGAATAAAATTTAAGCTGCTCCAGGACACAAAAGATAGAGGAGGAGCTGCACTTCCAGACTGGGAGACATATTACCAAGCAGCAGTATTGTCTTGGGTCAAAGACTGGATAGAATTAAAAAAAAACCCAATTTTTTTTTTATTAAGCAATAGCCTTCATTCTTTTGTATATTTATACAAAGTCAGTTTATTGCCCCCATAATCTGGGTCCTCATTTTACCTACCTTAGAAAGGATGGAAGGCTGAGTCAACCTTGAGCCTGGTGGATTTGAACTTGCAGTAATTGCAGGCAGCAGATGTAAGTGGATGTTAATAACTGCCTTAGTCCACTGAGCCACCAGAGCTCTTTCGAGCAATTTTAACAATTGAGGGACACGAACTTCAAATTGGCTGGCACTCCTTTATGTGGGACGGAAAATACAAAACACATTCATATTTCAAAAGACATACAATAAGAAACTCATTATTACAAATTTGGCTTAAAACTAAAAAACAGCATTATATGAAAATACCAAGTTGGTTATCACCGGTAGAATGAATTAGATATCCAAATCTAACAGATAAGACAAAAATAATTAGATATAAAGATTTAATTGACTATCAAGGTAAATGGAAGACAAAACAACAATTGGAGACAGACTTAAATAGGGAAATAGATTGGTAGATTTTTACTCAAATACAATTTAAATATAGAGAACACATAAAAATATACGAAATTCAGAAACAAAAACAAGAAATAGATAAAATTATATTAGATTCAGAAAACAAATTAATTAGTAGAATCTACAAATTTCTTTTACATTATAAAATGGAAGAAGAGACAGTTAAGGAAACGATGATTAAGTGGGCTCAAAACATTAAACATACAATAAATTTGGAAAAATGGGAAAAATTTTGGCAAGTAAATATAAAACTAACGAGCAGTGGCATACAAGGAAAACCAACTGAAAATGTTTTATAGGTGGCATATGTCTCCAACCAGACTGGCAAAAGTACAGCCCAAAAATAGTCCAATCTGCTGGAAGTGTAAGAAGACACAGGGAACCTTCTATCATTTATGGTGGACATGCCTGGCAGCAAAAAAATTTTGGTCTAATATCAAAAAATGGCTGGAACAAATAACAGAAATACAGATAGATAAAGAACCAGAAATCTTTTTATTAGGAATTTTTAATAAACCATACCCTAAAGATGTCAAATATTTCACAATCCATATACTAACAGCTGCAAGAATAATATATGCAAAAATTGGAAGCAAGAAAGAACCCCAAATGAAACAGATTTAATAGAAAAAATTCTAGAATGCGCTGAAATGGACAGGTTAACCAAAGAAATACAAGAAAGAAAAGAATCAGACTTCTGGTTGGCACTGCCGTCGTTGTGGACGGTCTTCCCAGACCGCCAGCCCCGTGATATCATTAAAGCCGACTTGACAGCATTAATCGGCTGTCTGACGGCTTCTAATCCTCACCTTTGGGAGAAGAAGGAGAGGAGAGCCGGTGGGTGTGGGTAGAGCTCCCCGAAAACCCCTGGAATAATTCCAGGGGCTTGGAGGGTGAGAGCTCCCCGTTTTGCCCGCTGAAGCTCCGAATCCGGGACGACTCTGTTTTTACAGAGCCAGACGTTGCGACCAACTCTGCCTTCAAAAGAGAAACTAATTGATTCCAGTAGCAGACGGAGCGGAAGCAGGGAAACAATTAATTTGCAAGTATCTATACCTAGCTCCGAGGCTACCTTGTTGTGAGAGGAAACATTTTGAACGGAGGCTTAAAGATGGCGCTTTTGAAGTGGCTGTGAAAGTGAAGGTTAGGAAACGAAAGTGCCTTTTGTGAACTGCGCTCTTAAAGGGCTATAGCTGCCGGGCTGTGAACTTGTTGAAAAATAGAAGAGAGACTATTTTACTTCATAAATTGTAATTTATTGAAAGTATTGTGGCAAGAGGTTTTGGCAAGGTGAATAAGAATAAGAAAAGACCCTCTTTTTTCTTCTGATTTAAGATGGCTGCTAAACAAGTTAAAGTAGTGGCTCCCAAGGATGGAGGAGGTTCTCCAGTGGTGACACAGAAAGTATAACATCCGGTGGACACACAGAGCTAGGAGACCTCCTTGAAAGATCTTAAGGAGTTTATAAGGGAAGCTATGCTTAGTCAAACTGCAGCCATGAATGATCAAACAACAATTATAGAGGGAAAACTTAAAGAATTTGCAGAAGAAATAAAAGCAATTAAGGTTAGGTTGTGGAACAAAAACATGATGAAATAAGAGAAGATATTATCTCAGCAGTTTCAGGATTGTCAAAATCTATTATTGAACTGGAGGACAGAGTAGAAGAAATCAATGAGGCTAATTTGAATCTGGAAAACAAAGTTGGGGAGATTGGGGCCAAAACAGAAAGGGTGGATGAAGATTATGTTGCAATACAGATCAATGGAATTTGCTTTGAGATTGAGAGGGCTGAAAGAAAATAGTGGTGAAAACTTAAGAGATATTTGTGCTGAAGCCATATCAGTGATAATTGAAGAAAGGCCCAAACATATTGCAATTCAGATTGATAAAATTTACAGGGTCAACTCCTGGGTGGCAAGACAAAAGCAATTGCCAAGAGATGTGGTGATTTATTTTACATCCAGGAGGATCAGAAATGATATTTTACAAGCTTCATATAAAAACAAGCTTCAAGCAGATGGAAAGGAAATAATTGTCTTGAAAGAAATTCCCTCCAAGATGCTAAGAGATAGAAAAGACTTTGGATTTTTGGTCAATGAGTTGAGAAATCGACAAATCCAATACAGATGGGATGTCCCAATTGGCTTAACAGTGAATTATGGAGGAGAGAAATGTCGTTTAAACTCACCTTGGAAGGCAAAGGATTTTTATATTAATATTTTAAAGGCTGGATATTCACCCTCATCTGGAGAAGGCAGAAAAGAAAAGAAGAAGACTCCACAACAAGAGATAGAGGTGAAGCAGGCTCAAATCTATGCGGAAGTTGCAGCTGGAGGAATCGGTCTGGAGGATAATTTAACTCAATTTGAGCCCTTAAAACTGACTTCTGATTCACCTAAGAAGCTGGAGGAACCAAAAGGTGAGGGAGTGACACGAGCAACTTACAGACTTCAAGAAAAATTGAAGGAGCAACAGTCTCAAGCAGCAGCCCAAGTGGCTCAAAAAACAGAAGCAATGGGAGGAGCAAGGCCTAAGAGTAAGATTGAAGGAGATCTTCAGAGCATGCTCACTAAGCTTTGAGGGGCCAAAGATGGCAACTAAATTTTTATCTTGGAATGTTAATGGCTTAAACTCACCACAAAAAAGAAAGAAGATATTTCATTATTTGAAACAATTTAAGAATGATGTTATTTGCTTGCAAGAAACGCATATTAGAACTTCAGATCAAAAATATTTGATAAACTCAAGATTAGGTACTCATTTTATTGCGTCAACATCTGAAAAGAAAAATGGCCTTGTTATATACGTTAAGAAGGGTGTACCAGTTAAATTAATTGAAGCAGATACTCAAGGTAGATATATTGCAATTGAACTATTGACTCAGAATGGAAAAATGCTTCTAATTGGAATTTACACCCCTAATCAACAACAGGATAAATTTTATAAATTTTGCATAACAAGATATTACAATGGGACTATAGATCTTTTTTAATGATGGGTGACTGGAATGGCGTAATAGATATCAGGCAAGATAAAAAAAGTCTGTCTAAGACATCTGTACGTTCAAAACTACCCAAATCTTTTTTTGATATGATGGAAGATGTGGAATTAAGAGACATTTGGAGAGTAAGGAATGCAGATGATGCAGATTTTACTTTTTGGACATACATCAATCTTTTTCTAGGATTGATTTTATACTAACTACAAATGATTTTCTTTCCAGGGTGAAGAAGGTGAAGATATGTCCAAGAACTTTAACTGATCATAGTCCGGTGTGGGTGGAATTAGAACAGGAAAGGGGAAAAAGGAGGTCTTGGAGGTTAAATGAAAATTTATTTAGATATCAAGAAAATGTGAATGAGCTTAAAAAACAAATGAAAGAATTTTTTGCTATTAAAATGCATAAAGGTACATCTATGGAGATGGTGTGGAATGCAAGCAAGGCCTATATGAGGGGAGTCTTAATACATATGAATAATAAATATAGAGTGAAACAACAACAGAAACAGAAAAAGATAGAGGAGGAAATTAAAAAGAAAGAACAACTACTTGTGGCTACTCCAGGGGACAAGAAACTTAAGGAAACAATAAATGTATTGCGACAGCAATTTAATAGACTTATGGCTGACCAAGTGGCAACTAGTTTACAATATTTTTTTTTTTAATTTGATTTATATGCCGCCCTTCTCCGGAGACTCAGGGTGGCTTACAATGCGCTAAGCAATAGCCTTCATACTTTTGTATATTTATACAAAGTCAGCTTATTGCCCCCACAAACTGGGTCCTCAATTTACCTACCTTAGAAAGGATGGAAGGCTGAGTCAACCTTGAGCCTTGGTGAGATTCGAACCTGCAATAATTGCAGGCAGCTGATGTTAATAACAGGGCTTTAGACCACTGTACTATCCAAGGCTGATGTTATGTTTACAATATGCTAAACACAATACATTTTGCAATCTAATAAACCGGGTAGATGGTTGGCCTATATGTTGAGAAAAAAGCAAAAATCAAGAGCTATTGAAAAGATTGAATTTAGAGGTAAGGAGGTATACCAACAGAATATGATTAAAAATGCTTTTTTAGAATTCTATTCAAAGTTATATTCAAGGGATTTAATTCAAGGTATAGATATAGATAAGTACCTGAAAGGTGAGAATATCCCTGATTTAACAATGGAACAGAGGGTGGGGTTGAATTGCCCAATAACGTCTGAGGAGATTGTAGCAGTCATTAAACAATTAAAAATAGGTAAAGCTCCGGGGACAGATGGATTGACAGCTGCATATTATAAGAATTTACAAGAGGAAATGGTGGAACTGCTTAGAATCTTACTATGTAAAATTCAACTGGGGGGTGGAGTTCCGCCATCTTGGAGAACAGCTTTTGTCTCATTGATTCCAAAAGAAGATCAAAATTGTGTTAAACCAGAAAATTTTAGGCCAATATCACTTTTGAATATTGATTATAAAATTTTTGCTAAGGTATTAGCGAATAGACTAATGCCAGTTATGCAACAGTTAGTTCACAATGATCAGTCAGGGTTCATACAAGGGAGACAAATGAAATACAATGTTAGACAAGTTGTAAATTTACTGGAATATTTGGAAAAAAATAACCAAGTTCCTGCAGCGTTCGTGTTTTTGGATGCAGAGAAAGCATTTGACCGATTGAATTGGCAGTTCTTGTTTAAGATAATAGAAAAAATGCATTTTGGAGATCACTTTATACAATCAATTAGGGCAATATATCAGGAACAAATTGCACAAATAGTAATTAATGGAGGTCTAACAAAGCCTTTTAAAATCGAGAAAGGAACAAGACAGGGTTGTCCCCTGTCTCCATTGTTTTTTTTTTAAATTTGATTTATATGCCGCCCTTCTCCGGAGACTCAGGGTGGCTTACAATGTGCTAAGCAATAGCCTTCATAATTTTGTATATTTATACAAAGTCAGCTTATTGCCCCCACAAACTGGGTCCTCAATTTACCTACCTTAGAAAGGATGGAAGGCTGAGTCAACCTTGAGCCTTGGTGAGATTCGAACCTGCAATAATTGCAGGCAGCTGATGTTAATAACAGGGCTTTAGACCACTGTACTATCCAAGGCTCTTATTGTTGTTTATTTTGACCTTAGAAATGTTGCTGAATAAGATACGATATTCGAATAGATTAAAGGGAATTGTAATTAGACAGCAAGATTATAGATTAAGGGCGTTTGCAGATGACTTGGTTATTACTTTATCTCATCTGATAGAATCAGTTACATATATGTTGGATATTTTGGATCAATATGGTAAAGTATCTGGTTTTATAGTAATTCAGCATAAAACAAAGGTGATAACTAAAAATATGTCTGTAACTCAACGGAAGGAATTAGGAAGAATAACTGGGTTTGAAATAGTTTAAAAAGTTAAATATCTTGGAATTTACATTGCAGCTTCATATACGAAACTTTTTAAAAATAATTATGAAGTGCTTTGGCAAAGAGTTCAGAGAGAAATGGAAACTTGGAAAAAGTTACAGTTATCCTTACTGGGAAGGATAGCAGCAATAAAGATGAATGTATTACCTAGGTTTTTATTTTTGTTTCAAATGATACCAGTGCTTAAGAATGATGGAAACCTGATGGATTGGCAAAAAGGGGTTAACACTTATTTGGGATGGGAAAAAACCAAGAATAAAAATGAAAATTATACAGGATGTACATGAGAGAGGAGGTCTTAAGATGCCAAATTTAAGATTGTATTATGAAGCAGCTGTCTTAACACAAATTAGTGATTGGTTTAATTTAACTGAAGAGAGAATTTTAAATATAGAAGGTTATGATCTGCTATATGGATGGCATGCTTATTTGTTATATGAAAAAAAGGTGGATGAGGCGTTTAAAGGTCATATACTTAGAAATGCCTTACTGAGGATATGGAAAAAGTATCAATATAAGTTAAATTATAGAATCCCAATTTGGACAAATCCTAGACATGCGATAGAAAATATAAGTATAGAGCAAAAACAGGAGATGGTTACTTATAAAGAGCTTCTCTTTATGGAAATGGGTAAATTGCAGTTAAAATCTTTAAATGTACTGAAAGAAGAAAGTATAATTTATACTTGGTTCCAGTATGGTCAGCTTTAAGCTAGATGGAGGGAAGATCAAAAAATTGGTATTATGCAAAATGAGGAAAATTTGGTAAAACAGATTAGAGATCAAAGTCAAATGCATATTAAAAGGTTATATGATGTTTTATTGGAAATAGATTCAGAAACGGAATTGGTAAAAGATTGTATGATAAAATGGGCACAAAATTTTCAGGAACCGGTAATGTTGGAAACTTGGGAAAAGATTTGGGTTAGAAATGTCAAATTTACACAAGCACAAAATTTGAGGGAAAATTTTTACAAAATGTTTTATAGATGGCATTTAGACCCAAAAAATTATCATGTATGTATTCAAATGTGCAGGCTAAATGTTGGAGATGTAACTGTGATGATGCTACTTATTTTCATATTTGATGGACCTGTAAGAAAATCAAAGCTTTTTGGATAAAAATTTGGTGGGTGATGCAGAATGTTTTTTTAAAAAGGTTGAAATTTACTCCACAATTTTTATTGGGTATTACAACAGGTTGTACAACAACAGAGACTAAATCGATTTTAAACCTTATATCAGCAGCTAGACTGCTGGTGACGCAATACTGGAAGAAAGACTTTTTGCCTACTATTGATGAGTGGATACTGAAAGTAACGAACTTGGCAGAAATGGCGAAGATTTCAGCTTATCTGAAGGACATTACTCAAGAAAGATATATATTGGAATGGAGAAAATGGATTGACTATATTCAGAACAAAAAGCAGACAAAGAAATATCAAATAGCTTATGGATGAATGTTAATTTTAGATGTATATTATCTGTAGCAGAGTTATGGTTCTATGGGGGAATCTGTTAATATAGTGGAAGTTAGGTTAATTTAGTTTGTGATTGTTATATGTAATACCCTGTATTTTGCTCTGGGAAGTCGGGGTTGGGTGGGTGGAGGGGGGGTTTGGGGAGGGATGGATGGGAAAGTGGGGGGATGGAAGGTGAAAATAATTGTATAAAACTTTTTCAAAAAAAAAAAAGAAAAGAAAGAGAAGAATCAGACTACTACAAAATATGGAATAGATGGTATAATTGGTTAAAAATTAGAAACAAACAAAAAACTTAGAGGGCAAATATTACCGGTATAGAAAATGTTATTAGATTAAGGAGAGGTGAAGAAATATATATCAAGTAGAATGTCACTTTGAAATAATGCTTAAGAAGGAAACATAATCTTTTTGTTTATATGTTGTATAAATGTTTGTTGTGTGTATATCATGTTATTTTTTTTTTAATATTTATACTCTAATAAAAATTTATTTTTTTAAAAAAGAATAATTCTGGACACTTTAGAAAATTATGAAGCACACCCTGAAAAGCAGGTAGCTTTGATATTCTTAGATGCACAAAAAGCTTTTGACAATGTAAATTAGCAATTTATGACGCTCCAAATGGAAGAGATGGGCTTCGGCAGGAAATTTATTCAGGCAATTGAAGCTATATATTTTAAGCAGATGGCAAAAGTAATGATAAATGGAGAACTGACAGATTCTATCGAGATAGAAAAAGGTACTAGACAAGGATGCCAGTTGTCCCCACTGTTGTTTATATTGACTTATAAACTTATATTGAAGTTTTAAATAGAAATATTAGAGAAGACAAAGAGATAAAAGGTATGAAAATTCAAAAAGAAGAATATGAATTACAAGCCTTTGCAGATAACCTGGTCTTTATTATTGAAGAGCCATTAATAACAATAAATAAATTGATAGAAAACATTGTAGAGTTTGGGAAAGTAGCTGGCTTGAAAATTAATAAAGATAAAATGAAGAGAATGACTAAAATATGTTGAAAAAGCAAAAAGAGGAACTGATGGAGATTTCAAAGATGCAGGTCACAAATAAGATAAAATACTTGGGGATATATCTGACAGCAAGATGTAGCGCATTTAAAGAAAATAATTATAATAAGCTTAAGCAACAGATAGGGCAAGATTTGGTGAAATGGGGAAATTTGCAGCTATCTTTGATTGGTAGGATCTCAACTATCAAGATGAATATTTTGCCTAGAATTTTGTACTTATTTCAGACAATTCCAATCAAGTTGGGTAAGGAATTTTTGTAGATTTGAATAAAATGATGTTGAAATATATTTGGCAGAGAAAGAAGGCGAGGATAAAATTAAAGTTATTACAAGATGCTAAAATGAGGGGTGGTTTTGGCCTGTCTAATTTTGAACTTTATTACCAAGCAGCAAGCTTAATGTGGATTAAAGAATGGATAACTTTGAGAAACACCAGATTATTGAATTTGGAGGGACATGATTTGTTGATGGGATGGCATGCCTTTTTATGGTAGGAATTCCTTTAGGAATAAAAATGCAGGGGTACTTTAGAAGGCACCAGATACGAGAAGCTTTGTTGAATTGGGAGAAGGTTAAAAAACATTATTTGAAGATTCCAGTCTGGGTATCTACAATTGAAGCTTTTTCATATTCAGTAATATTTAAAAGGGAACAAATTGTTAGATATAGTGAATTATTGGATGAAAAGGGTGAACTTAAATTAAAGCTAGAACTGGAAGATCAGGGATGCAAGATGGATTGGTTTTCATATATGCAAATACGCTCTAGATATGAAAAAGATCTCAAACAGGAAGGTTTTTATAATGCTTTGTCAAATTTAGATAAGATTTTAATGGGTTCTGATGATCGTATAATTAAAAAGCTATATGGATATTTGTTAGAGGTAAAATTGGAAGAAGAACAAGTTAAAGAATCAATGATAGTGTGGGGGAAAAATTTTGGTCATAGTATTGATGTAGAGAAATGGCAAAAATTGTGGTCGCATAACTATAAAATGACAATGTCTACAGCATATAAGGAGAATTTGTATAACATGTTTTGCAGGTGGCATTTATCCCCGACGAGGATAGCCAGAATATTCAAGGATAAATTGGAGAAATGTTGGAAGTGTCATCAGACTCCAAGATCTTATTACCATATGTGGTGGACATGCGCAGCAGCTAAGAGATATTGGACTAAGATACACATATGATTGGAAAAAATGATAAAGAGACATATTGACTTTAAACCAGAGACATTTTTATTAGGGATATTACCAGAGACATATAATAAAGAATTGCAATATTTAATTGTGAACGTTTTAACAGCGGCTAGAATTGTATTTGCTATAAACTGGAAAGAAGAAAAGATACCTATTGATGAAGAAGTTATTAAGAAAATGATGGACTGTGCTGAAATGAATAAATTGACATTTGAAATAAGAGAATAGGAAGATAAACAATATTATTTGATATGGGATTTATTTTATCAATGGATAGATAATAAAATATGGAGATAAATATGGAATATGAAGTGGAAGTTGAGGTAAATAAGTGAAATATTTCTTTACGAAAATAAGCTTTGGTCATATATTTTGAAATGGGATTGAGCACAAAAGGATGTTAACCGATCGATACACTGTCTATAATTGTTTGGAATGATGATGGTTTTATGTTTTACTTTTGTTTATAAAATAAACAATTGTTTTGTCTCTCCAGTGCTTGCCATAACAAATATAGAAGATGAAGTGAGTCTTCAAACATGATTTACATTGAGGTGTTCTCATCTGATGCACCAGGAATCTTGTCTAAAATGTGTAAAGTTTTACATTTAGGAAGGAAAAACCAAAGGTATAAGTACAGATTAGGAGAGACCTGACTCAAAAACAGTAACTGTGAGAGGGACCTTGGAGTCCTAGTGAATGATCACTTGAATATGAGCCAGCAGTGTGCAGCAGTAGCCAAAAAAGACTAATACATTAATCCCCGGGTTATGAGTGTTTCCTTAGCGAATGTTCAAAATTACATGATATGCGCCCCCTAGCATTTACAAATAAGGCATAGAATCAAGATCACATGAATTATTAGTACCACTTTATAAAACCCTAGTATGGGTGTCAGCAACCTGTGGCTCCAGAGCTGCATGCAGCTCTTTGGGCTCTGCTATGGCTCCCTGTTGGATGATCCCCGCCCTTGCCCTCCCCTCTCAGTCACTCCTCACCTGGCCTGAGAAAGTAAGGGCTACAGCGGGGGATGGAGAAGCGGCTGGGGCTAATTCTCCATTGTCTCATCTTTTGCTGGCGCTTCTTCTGGCCCTTGTTGGTGCTGGGCATGTCTCGGACACTTGGGGAGATGCACAACCTGCTGTCTGCCATGAGACACTGGCCTGACCTGGCCTCAGCCAATGCCAACCTTGATAACACAAGGAATGGGATCCGGGAGGAGCGGACAACAGAAAGGGGGACAGGGTTGCAGTGCCCAGCTGCCACTTTAAAACTTGCATGGGGGACTTTCGCCGCCTGGAGGATGCTTTTTAATCACCTCTCTGCTGGAGGAATAAAGAAGCTCAGGGCAGCAGGAAAAGGGGATTAGCCCCACTGAAGTTCACACGCTCACCTGTAACATGGTCAACCCATCTACCCCATGTGCTTTTGCTGCGTTTTGGCCAATCCCGGCTGCTCACTTGAGGAGGGTCTCCCCACTCATGTGTGCCCTCCCGGCCCCATCACAGCTGGCCAGGGGGTTGTGAGAGGAGGAGGAGGGTTGTCTTCGGGGAAGCCTCCATCGTGGCTTGCTCCTCGTTCCTAAGCCAGCCCGGATTTCCAAAAAGTTGCCAAGAAGAAAGAAAAGGAGTAGTGAAAAGCCCCAAGGAGAGCTTGGTGGGTTGGCCCCGCCACGGCTTTCCGAGAGAGAGAGAGAGAGAGAAAGAGAGATATACACACACATAGATAGACATAGAGAGACACACAGAAATACAGAGAGAGTTTCTTGCAAAAATCAAATCCAGAAACACGCAGAGATAACTGATTCAGCTGGATTCATTAACTTCTTTATATACATAATAATACATGAAGATAAATGCACAGTACCAATATAGAAGATTCTTCCAATGTAGCAGTTACAAGCAAAACACAAGGCAGGAGAGAACAGTTAGTTTAATTTCAGAGAGCAGACAGCATGCATAGACTTGTTTCATTTCAGAGCTGAGCACAGAGCTTAATACAAAGACAGCCTCCTTTATACAGGGCAGTTAAGCTTTTGCAGACTCAGTTGCCTAGGCCACGTCCTAGTTCCAGTCTGTCTCAGCTCTCAATTGGCTGACTTAGTTGCTATGCCTATTCATTAGTTTATGAATATTCATACTCTGACACTCCTCCCTTCATAACTGGAATGAAAACAAAATCAAATTACCTTAATATTCTTCAGATACCTGTATTTGAAGACCCACAATCATAGTTCCCTTCAAATACCTGAGAACCCTTTTACTGTGATACATCCTTTGCAATGAAACAAAGATCATCCACAAATGCTAATAGTTGACAATTTCCACCTTGTAACTTTCCAGTGTATATGCAACCATCAGCTTTGCAACTCTACCAAGACCCTTCAATGCCAGATATTCCAATTCCTGGCTGACTGCTTCAGCCCATAAATGACCTTGTTCAATTTATACATTGTGTTAGGCTTTTTACTTTCATATCCTGGTGCTTGAACCATGTAAATTTCTTCCTCCAATTCTGTATTGAAGAATGCAGTGGTTTATATCAAAATGCCAAATTTTATGGCCATGTGCCACTGCCAACACTAGTGTGAGTCTTATGCTTTCACTCTTTACAGTTGATGTGAATACATCATCATAATGCATGTTTTTCATCTGTGAAAAACCTTGTGCCACAACCTACTGGACCTCATTATTGTACTTTCTTCTTGTATACTCACTTGCATCCTTCAACTTTACTACCCTGTGGCAAAACCATAGATGTGAACACGTTATGTTCACCCATGGATTTCATTTCCTTGTCCATGGCTTCTTTCCATTTTATATGTTCAATTCTAGGTAATGCTAACACTTCCTTATAGTTCCTTGGCTCATACCACACATTACACACTTTTACTTTACTAGCAGAATCCCCTTATTCCATCACTCTGACCTGCGTGGCATTGACTGCTCCTGTGTTTCAACCCTCTCTTGCTTCATATCTTTTTCAGCTTCTCCTCCCTTTGCAATCTTTAAATCAGCTACCTTGAGAAATAGTTCATCTTCTAAACTCAAGATGATATAAGCTATTGCTTTACCATGCTGCCTCTGCTCTGCAGCTGAAAATGCCTGGGGTGGATTTACAACAATATCCCAGAGCTCCTTAGCCTTCAGGAAACATTCCATCTTTGCAGCCTAAATAATATAGTTCTACTGTCCCAAACGAGGCAGAGAGCTCTCCTGCAATTTAACAGCAGCCATTCTGCAAAAACCTTTTCTCTACCTGGCTTTTCTTTTAACACAGGCAGTCCTTCAGCTTAATTACAATTCAGGCTTCTGTGTACTCTGGGCCTATAACCTCTCTGTTTCTTGCAAAAATCAAATCCAGAAGCACACACATATAACTGATTCAGATGGATTCATTAACTTCTTTATATACATAATAATACATTATTATATACATAATAATAATAATACAGCTGGATTCATTAACTTCTTTATATACATAATAATACACATGCAGGGCAAGGTGGCCTTGACTCTTGGAGAAAAGAATGTTATTTTGACTATCTATTATCCACACTCTATACTCATGATGGTGAACCTATGGCACGCATGCCACAGGTGGCACACAGAGTCATGTTGCCTGGCATGCACAGTGCTGCCCATTCCTATTCCTGGTTTCTGGCACACACATGTGCACTGGCCAGCTAGTCGTCTGGTTACTGGTGCACATGCGTGTGCGCATGTGATGATCAGCAGGACTTCACACATGCGGCTGTGCCAGAAACCAGAAGATCAGCTGGCCAGCTGATCATCCCACATGCATGCTTGCCAGTAACCAGAAGACTAGGTGGCTGATGCACATGCATGCACCAGATGCATTTATTTCCCGGCAGATGCATGTCCACTGGGCAGCTGCTCTTAGCACGTATGTGTACTGGCCATGCCATTAACAGCCACTTCCTGGGATCCACGCTGGAGGCCATTTGTGCCGGCAAACCAGTGCTGCTTCTTTGCCTGTGCTACTGTCTCTGCTTGAGGTTTGCCTTATTGGGGGGAGGGGGGAAGAAAGAAGGGAATGCTCTTTGCAGAGGTGGCGGTGGCTCCTCCTCCTCCTGCCAGCTTTGCTGTAAATCTCAGGGTTTTGTTAAGTATAAATGCCTGACCCCTTGTTCGTGCCAGGGGCCAGGACTGTAGGGGTTAACTACCCAGACACCCTTTCACCCACTGACCCCTCCTTACCTTGACTCTGCCCAGTGGGTACTTAAAGGCCATCCATGCGGTCAAAAGTCACTTCCAGTTGCTTACCTGTAAAGACAAGAAATCATGTAAATAAAGATCTATTAAAACTACACATGCACATGTATTGGAATCATTGGGCTCGATCCTTGAACAATCCTAACAAATGGTAGCAAGAGGATGGTCGAATAGCCCAAATCAACCCAAAGAATGCAAGGAAACCTCAAGCCGACTGAAGAAACGGAGAGGGTAAACACCAGAATGTTCAAAAAGAAGATGGCAGAACAACTGAAATTAACTGAAGCCACACAGACGGAGGTGTCAGAAGCGAACGAACAACTCTCCAGCCCAGGCACACCGACCAGATCAGATGAAGAACTATCAGAAAAGGAAAACGATCCAGAGACCACCACTTGCGGAGTAATCGACCTCAAGGCAAAACTGCTAACCCTGATTGACTCAGCCCCGACCAACTCGGATCTAGTTGTGGAACTCCAAAGCCTAATTGAGGATCACGGAGCAGCGACTAGAAAGGACGGAGACAAGATGAACTACAAAAACAAAGACACGGTAACAGACTTGTACCCTTACCATTTACCCACCGAAAAGGCCGAAAATGAATTCGCGCCCTTTTCGCAGCGGCCATCTTGGACAATGACATCACCAAAGATGGCCAACCAACCACCAATGGGCTCCCGAGATTCAAAAATCATGGCGGGAACCGAGGCCTACCCAAGAATAAATCTCAAAAATTACTACAATACCCGGGATGACCCAAACAAGAAACCCATGAGCCCGCCTACCAAGCTTGAGATAGATATGGCCATCCAAACACTGACCACGGCGTTTGGACCGAAACTAAAAATACTGGGCTCCAACTCCGACGTTCCAGAGGAACCCGAAATAACAACCTACACGCAAGGGGACACCAATGAGGAACGACTATGGAGGAACGACACCGGGGCATGGATGCCACGCCAGATGCATCATGCCAGGAACCTCCCCATGCCCCCACCAAAACACACAGCGGAGCCCGAAGAACAAACCAACTACTCACTGTTCCATCAAATCCACCCGAGGCATCCGGGGCTATCGGCGGGCATGGACTTCGGCTCAATCCCCACTTATGACTGCCGAGCTGGACCAGACCTTCCGGACCTTCACCCGATGATCACGGGCCTCCCGAATCTTCCCATCGATGCAGCAGGATTCCCAACGCTCCAGACAGCGACCCGGATGACCTTCAGCCACCTGAACCTGCCCAAGGCCGAACTGAGGATCCATACTGGCGAATGGGGCCTCCACCCAGGAGCAGCAGAAACAAGCTCCTTCTCTGATGAACGCTGGAGAAGAACGAATCCGGAGCATGCACAGAATCCGTCTGCAAAGAGCAACGAAAGGAACATAGAAGCAAGTCAATACAGACTAACACCATACATCCCACTGCCATATTGTGAGTTTCCTTACGCTCAAAACCATGGACAGCGACTGCCTGTAAGTAACACCATACACAATACAGGAACAATATTGACTTTCCCAAACTGAAATTAGATGGGACCAATTTCTTGGAGTGGAATCAACAGCTCCAAATTATCCTCTTAAAGGAAAATTTACTTTTTCTAATCACAAATCCTCCTGAAAAACCATGGACGTTTGAATTGGATTGCATGCATCATAAGGCATACTATATGTTAATAGCCAGTATTTCGCCTAGCATCTATCCAAGTATCAGTCACCACCTGACTGTCTCAGAATTGATAACTAGATTATTTAATTTGTTTTATAGTAAGAGCGTAGCCACTACCACCAGAATCTCCAGGGAGTTTCACTCAGCCAGGCACAAGGCAGGAATCTTTATGAGCAAACACATATTAACGCTAAACGCCACTAGAGCTGAACTCATACAAAGAGGGGAGAATATAATGGAGAGGAGTCTAATAAGCATAATCATCAACTCTCTAGACTCTAGTTGGGACAATTTCATTACACTACCCAGACACCCTTTCACCCACTGACCCCTCCTTATCTTGACTCTGCCCAGTGGGTACTTAAAGGCCATCCATGTGGTCCAGAGTCACTTCCAGTTGCTTACCTGTAAAGACAAGACATCATGTAAATAAAGATCTATTAAAACTACACATGCATGTGTATTGGAATAATTGGGCTCGATCCTTGAACAATCGTAACAGGTTTGCCTTTGGGGGGGGGAGAAAGGTCCTGGTTGGGGGCAAATCTACTTTGCAGCTGCAGCAGCAGCTCCTCCTCACTACCAACCTCGCTGTAAAAATCAGGGTTTGGCTTATGGGGGGTGGGGGGAGAGAAAGGTCCTGGTGGGAGGGATGTCTGTGGTGCCAGTGACTGCAGCCATGCTCCGGAAAAGCCCTGTTGGAGTGCTGAACAGCCATGGGCAAGGTGGTGGCCAGCGCAAGAGAAGCAGGATGCCAGATGCTCAGCTCTGCAGACCCACGGAGCTGGGGTGAGGGGCTTGCCCACATAAGTTTGCTGGTGCCACTGCCTCTTTGCTAGCACAAATGGCTTTCTGCAGCTGCCTCTTTTTCGGCAAAGTTATGTAGGCAAGCCCTGCGCCCCGCCAGCGCAGACCATGCTGGAACCACCGCTGTCTCTGCAAAGAGGATTCCTCCCCCAGGACTTTTCTCCCCACCCCCCATAAGGCAAACCCTGAGATTTATGGTGAGGCTGGCAGGGGGAGGAGGAGGAGCCGCCTCTGCAAAGAGGATTCCTCCCCAACCAGGACCTTTCTCCCCCCATAAGGCAAGTCCCAAGTTTTACGGTGAGGTTGGCAGGGGGAAGAGGAGGCGCTGCCATTGCCTCGGCAAAAAAGATTCGCCCCCCCTGGACTTTTTCTCCCCCCCCAAGGCAAACCCCGAGATTTACGGTGAGGCTGGCAGGGGGAGGAGGAGGAGCTGCCTCTGCAAAGAGGATTCCTCCCCAACCAGGACCTTTCTCCCTCCCCCCGTAAGGCAAACCCCAAGTTTTACAATGAGGCTGGCAGGGGGAGGAGGAGCCGCTGGTTTTTGGATTTGGAGAAGAAAGGGTTTTCGGGCAACAGCACTGAGATACCCTCCCCAAATCAAAAAAGTGCACTGCATTTCAGGCAGTGGATCTGGCCTGCGGAGAAGGAGGAGGAAGGTGCACGGTTCTGCAATGTGCACTGGAGAACCACAGAGGAAAGCATTTTCCAGCAAATCCAAAAAGGAAACGCGTGCCCTTCTCCTCCTTCTCTGCAGACTCACTTTCTCTTTCCTCCTGGCCAGATCTGCCGCCTGAAATACAGTGCACTTTTTTGATTTGGGGAGGGTATCTCAGCATTGCCGCTCGAAAACCCTTTCTTCTCCAAATCCAAAAACTGGGCATATACAGGTAAAACAAGAGCACCACAGTTTCAGATGCTATGCAGGGGATGTAAGGCAAGGTGGCTAGCTGCCCTGCCTGCCCCTTTTTCAGACGACCCAGACAAAGGGTGGAGGGCGGTTGGCTTCTGCTCCTGACCCAGGAGGAAAGAGAAGGTAAGTCTGTGGAGAAGGAGGAGGAGGGTGCACAGCTCTGCAATGTGCACCAGAGAACCAAGGAGGAAAGCCTTTTTGGGTGGATTCGGGGAGGGGATCGCAGAGCCGCTGACCAAAAAGGCCTTCCTTCGTGGTTCTCCGGTGCACATTGCAGAACTGTACGCCTTCCTCCTCCTCCTTCTTCGCAGACTCACCTTCTCTTTCCTCCTGGCCAGATCCGCCGCCTCAAACGCAATGCACTTTTTTGATTCGGGGAGAGGATCGCAGCACTGCCACCTGAAAACCCTTTCCTCTCCAAATCCAAAAATGGGGCGTAAGGAGGCCAAAAAAGTGCATTGCATTTCAGGTCTCTGGGGGAGGGATTGAAGCCTGCCGCTGGCTGCTCCTCCCACTGAGTGAGAAGCGGTAGCATGAGAAGTGCCGGCAGCAATGGGGTGGCAGCAGAAAGCATGCATGTATTGGGGCTTCAATCCCCCCCCAGGCCTGGGGCCATGCCAGAAGTCTGCTCATGCAGGGAGACAGGGAAACCCTGGCTTGTCCATCCTTGCAGCCACCGCCCCATTGCCCCTGGGGGTGGCGGTTCTCGCGTTGCTGCAAGGGGCTTGCTGGGAAGCCCAGCACCCAGTGGGGAGGAGCCCAGGCAAGGCTGCATGTTCGGAACTTCCCCAGCTGGCACATGGCGGGGCCGAGAGGGCCGCCACTGGCTGGGGAACAGCTGTCTCACCAGGGAACAGTTCGGTATCTGGTTGTCCTCTGGTAAGAGGCGTGCCAGCCCTCTTGGAAAATGGGGGCGCATGTGCAGGAAGGCACATGCACAGTGTGGGGCACATGTGTCACTGTGTTCTTGTATTTCCCAGCTGAGCTCTCATTTTTGGACTAATAGACTTACTGTAATTTTGCCAAGTTTTGTTATCAGTATTAAGTGCGCATGCCTACATATTTTCTCACATTCCTTTTCTAGCCTTCTTACTCCTTTGTTCTCTCTGCCAAGAGGTCCGGCAGGAACGCTGCCAAAGATTAGCCAATTAGCTACTAAGAGTTATCTTTATTTTTACTTTTACAATAAAATGAGTTTTCTTAGACATACTTCTTCAAGTTTTATTTTCTTAAGGTATACTTTCAAGGAGAAGCCTCGGTCCAAACCTCTAAACCAGGGTGCGATTATCCCAGAGCCAGGATGGGATCAATCAACTCCCTGACACCTGGTAGCAGTCGGACAGTTAAAAGTTATGGCTTTTTCCTTGTTTGTTACTTCTGATAAGACTTCTAGGCTAGTTAGTTAGAATGATTATTTTGCGACTGTGGAACGCTAATTAGTTATCTACTAACATGCCGAAGAAGAAAAAGAAAAAAAGACCACACTTCGTAAGTGATGTGATTGATCTTTCCAAAGAAGAGGAGACAGAAAGGAGGTTTTCAAGTTTTCAGCCGCTTTCTTCAGCAACCCGACTAGGAGAAACAGCCGTGGGAGAAACTCAAACTGATAAAATGCTCTCGCAGAGGCTTCAGGAACAAGAATATAGTACTGCTGCTTTTGAAGGCGATGAACAACTGAGGTCAGTAATATCTTCTTCTAATTATCTATTTTCACAAACAATTCTTGTAGAAACCCAAAGATTTGAAATGCTTGGTGCAAGGCCAAAGTTTTCACAAACCGCGGAGCATTTTTCCTCCCACACAGAGAGAGAAAAGATTTGTTATTCTCCTCAAAGCCCCGAACTTACTCAGCGTGAGAAAGATATCAAGTTCTATCGGGAGCATATCAAATATCATGAAAATCAACTATCCCAGTTTAAGATGGATTTGCTTATGCTTGAGCAAGATAAGGGAGAGCCTCGTGACTTAAAAATCTCTAAAAGTGCCATTTTGGCTTCTTCTTCAGAGCCAAAGACACACACCCTGGTGGATTCTGTGTAAGGCCAATTAAAACAGAGAGCAGTGCACATGTCACATGAAATCCTCCCTGATCAAATTACAAGTGCCACACAAGCAGACCTGCCCAAAACTATAGGTGCAGCACCATCTGCTGGCGAAAGTAATTTACTAGAGGAAGCTGAAAGGCAACACAGTTTACATGAACATTTTGAATTGTTGCAGCAGACGTTAGCAAATGTGTCCTCGGCTCGTTCAAATATTCAGGCTGAAATGCCACAAGTGTTTCCACAGACCCGATCTTCTACACCCCCTGGTGGTGTTGGTGTCTCTTTACATGGAACACAAGAACGCTTAATGCAGCAAAGGCAGGCTCAAGCACAAATGGCAGCTGGAATGGCCAGCCCAGAGGAACAGACTCCAGAGGCAGAGGCAGAAGACAAGGTCGTCGTGGTCCAAGGCGTGATCCACAAGCTCCACTTGCCACACTGGCAATAACCAATGATCCACAACCTCATCCAGAGTACGATAGACGGCTTTTGTGGACTTTGGACAGTGGTGCAGCATTGCATGTTACCTACAGAAAGGAACTTTTCACAGAGATGCACGAGCCTGAACCTGAACTATGTGAACTTTATTCTTTTTCCAATCATCCTTGTCAGGTCAAAGGAAAAGGAACTGTTTATGTTGAAGAGCTCGATACATTCATCCCTGATGTTTATTACGTACCAACAGCAAATAGCAGTTTGCTTAGTCAAGCCCACTTATCTAGAGCTTTAAAGTTCCAGGTTCACCACCTCAAAAAAGCAAGTTACATAGTTAAAAATGGAGATATTGTTGCTGAAACCATGTTGATTGGTGGTGTTTATTATTTAAAGCCAAAGCCTAAATCGCAAGCACAGGCAAGTATACAAACCCCAAAGATGGAGAGCGCCGGCCCAGAGAGAGATGTTCCAGAGAGAGATCCTGTTGCTACTCCAAAGGCTCCTAAAGCCAACAAAAAGAAAATTAGGAAACAGGTTGCTCAGAGCAAGCCTGAGGTTCCTCATAAAACTGTTAATGTTGAAAATTCACTAACTGGTAAACCTTTGCATTACAGATGTATCCACAAGTGGCATAGAAGATTGGGGCATGCCAGTTTCCGTGTTCTTAAGAAAATGCCGGAGTTCGCAAAAGGTTTGGATCTAAAGGGGTGTAAGGTGTTTTTGGATTATGCTGTCTGCAAGAGAGCCAAATCCAAAGCAGCAGCCATTCCCAAACATGCTACACGCCTGTCAACACGCATTTTTGATTTGGTACACACTGACATAGTTGGTCCTTTTCCGCCAACACTTGGTGGTAGGAAATATTTTCTAACAATTGTTGATAATTATTCTAGATATGGATATGTATATCCTATGAAAGAAAAATCTGAGACTTTTCAGATCTTTAAAGACTTTGCAGCCCTTGTTTCTACCCAACACCAAGTTCGCATCGCCAGAATCCAGAGTGATCGTGGTGCCGAATTCATGTCTCAGCGTTTCCAGGACTGGATGCATAAGAATGGAATTATCCATCAGACTTCAGCTCCTTACACATCGGCTCATAACGGGGTCATAGAACGACATTAAGGGGTCCTGCAAACCATGATGCGTTGTCTCCTAGAAGACGCCAACCTTAGTATGCCATACTGAGGTGAAGCTATCAAATATGCAAATTACATTGTCAACCGTACTTGGAGCAGTGTAATAAATCAGACTCCTTTCTTCATGATGTATGGCTACAAGCCCGATCTCAAAAACCTCCATATTTTTGGTTCATACGCTATGGTGAATATTCCCTTAGCTCAAAGAAGAAAAGGAGGTCCAGTAGCAAAGAGACTGAGATTTATGGGTATTGATGATAACTCAAAATGGAGCAAATTTATTGACTCTAGACATGTAATTGTGATTTCCCAATCTGCTAATTTTGAGAAAGATGTTGACTGGTCCAGGATTCATTCCAATGATCCTGGAGTTTATTTTCCTAGAGATGATGTTGTTGATGCCATGCAGCCTGATGATCAAGATTCACAGGCAAATGTTCCATCCACCAGTTCTTCTCAACTCGATGTTCCGTCTTCGCAAGCCGCGGATGCTGATGCTAGCGACGAATGTGAGGATGAGGACGAAGCAGAAGAAGAATGGACTGTTGTTCCGAGACGTTCCAAGAGGGCCACAAAAGGAATCCCTCCACAACGATTTTCATGGCAACTGACAAAAGCACCCTTGCCTTTTGATTTGCAATGTTACACTTCCACCTGATACGTTCACACAAATCCAGTATCTTTCTGATTCAGAGCAAGAGAAGTGGTATGATGCAATGCAGGTTGAAATGGACAGTCTAAAGAAACTTAAAGTGTTTACTCCTGCAAAACCTCCAACAAACAAAAGAATCATTGGCACTCGATGGGTCTAAAGAATCAAAAAGAAACCAAATGGTGAGTCATTGTACAAAGCCAGACTTGTAGGTCAGGGTTTCGCTCAACGTTATCCTGAGGACTACACAAATACCTACTCACCGACAGTCAGAACTGAGAGTGTAAAAATTGCTTTAGCAACTGCAACTATCCTTGATTTAAAAGTTTTCCAGTTCGATGTTGACACGGCTTATCTACATGCTGACCTAGATGAAGAGATCTATGTGAGAGGTCCTCCAGGGTTCCGACAGCAAGAAGGGGATACCTGATTTCTACAAAAAAGTCTTTATGGTCTGAAACAGTCTGGTTTAATGTGGTACTTATGTCTTACTGACAAACTAAATTCAATGGGCTTTATTAAGTCCAAAACTGATGAGTGCGTGTACACAAAAAGATCTAACAATGCATATGAAATAGTTCTTGTTTATGTTGATGACATTGTTTATATTGGTCCAAATAAGCAGATGAGTGAAAGTTTTGCCAAAGCTTTGCAGAGATACTTCACATTGAAATCTTTAGGTCATATTAGCACTTATTTAGGTGTTCAGATTGACAAAACACAGAAGGTGTTTAGTCTTTCACAAGAAGATAAAATTGAACAAATTTTGCATCATTGCAACATGAAGGATGCTGACACAACAAAGACACCCATGCAAACAGATTTTCACAACTTGACACAAGAACCGAGTCCTGAGTTTGAGGATCAAACACTTTATCGTTTAGTCATTGGGTCACTGTTGTACATTAGTAGTTGGACCAGACCCGACATTGCGCTTAGTGTCAATCTCTTGTCACGACACGTAGGTAAGGCAAAACAGTTTCATTGGACATGCGTTAAGAAATTATTGAGATACCTAAGGCACACAAAACACATGAAGTTATTGTTAGAACCAACACATACTGATTATGCAGAATTATGTTGTTATGCAGATTCTGATTGGGCGAGCAATAAGAAATCACGCAAAAGTACTTCAGGTTATATGATGTTCTTGAATGGATGTCCTGTTTATTGGCAAGTGCATAAACAGAATTTTGTTTCTTGTTCATCTACTGAATCTGAATATGCTTGTGTTTCAGATGCATGTAATTCTCTAATTTGGTTTGATGCTTTGGTCACAGATATCTGGACACGTCCGATCCGACCAATCACCGTGATGGAAGATGATGAATCGGTGGTTTATATTTCTGAATCACATTTTACAGGTTCTAGGTCCAGACATATTGACATCCGTTACCAGAACATAAAACAATTGGTAAAAAAAGGTTTTGTTAAAATGCAATATGTATCTACACATGATCAGATTGCAAACATCCTCAACAAACCACTTCCAGCAGCTCAACATGAGTATCTGCGTAAGAAGATGTGCCTTATTTGATGATGTACCTGATATTCGCTCAACTGGCAAAGAAGGGGATTGTCACTGCGTTCTTGTATTTCCCAGCTGAGCTCTCATTTTTGGACTAATAGACTTACTGTAATTTTGCCAAGTTTTGTTATCAGTATTAAGTGCGCATGCCTACATATTTTCTCACATTCCTTTTCTAGCCTTCTTACTCCTTTGTTCTCTCTGCCAAGAGGTCCGGCAGGAACGCTGCCAAAGATGTAGCCAATTAGCTAATAAGAGTTATCTTTATTTTTACTTTTACAATAAAATGAGTTTTCTTAGGCATACTTCTTCGGGTTTTATTTTCTTAATGTATACTTTCAAGGAGAAGCCTTGGTCCAAACCTCTAAACCAGGGTGAGATTATCCCAGAGCCAGGATGGGATCAATCAACTCCCTGACAACATGTGTGGGAGGGGCATGTGCGCATGCACAAATGGGGTGAGTATTGCATTATGGGTCCTGCCATGTGAGAGCGCAATAGCGCGAGTGCGCTCAGAGTTTTGGCACGCAATGCCAAAAAAGGTTTGCCATCACTGCTCTATACAATCCATTTTCCCACAATAGAAAATGTGGCAGGCCTGGAGGTCCAAATATAAAAGATTGCTTCCAGGTCTGACAGGCCTCCCCTCCCCGTGTCTCCTGGAACGAAAGTAATACAGGGGGTTAAAATCATACACTTAACCACCTCTCTCCGCCCCCCCCCCCCAGTGGACCTTTTGGCTTATCATGATATTTGTCATGGACTTGTTTAACTAGTCTGTCTGCCTTCACATTCCAACTCTTAACCCAGGTTGCTTCAGACAAAGGCTACCCTTTCCAATGAACTAAATATTGTAAATGACCCCTATACAGTCTAGAATTTTTAAAAAATGACTTCATAATGGGTTTCTCCTTGCACTACTATAGGAGGAGTGGGTAATTGAGTCTGAGGTCTTAATCTAGATCCAAGGGCTGGTTTCAGCAGGCTACAATGAAACACAGGATGCACTTTCCCTAGGGGGCTAGTTGAACTGTCATTAGGTTAATTACTTTCACTATTAGAAAAGGACCGAAAAACTTAGGTCCCAATTTTTTGCTAGGCAGCCTCAAACATATGTATTTGGTAGAGAGGAAAACTTTATCTCCTACACAGAAGAGGGGTTGAAGAGAGTGGGATTTGTGGGTTTGGGCCCCTATGGGTTTGGCCTATATGACCACGGGGTCGAGGGCTCATGGGGTAGTGGTCTCAGGGTTGACCTGACCATGGGTTTTAAGAGGCTGCTATGGAATACTGGATGTATCTTCCCTAGCAATTGGGGCAATTGCACCTTGACTGGGTTGATAATCTTCACTATGGAGAATGGTCCCATGAACTTGGGTCCCAGCTTCTTGCTGGGGAATTTAAACTCAAGTATTTTGCGGAGGGACCTCTACAGCCTGGAGAACTTTTTGGGATGTGTTGGCGGCATGCCTGGGGTCTCATTCTGGTCGTGCCCTGGGTGGTGACTCTGGCTTGGGTTTCAGAGCTGGGGTCGCATATGCCAATGCCATGTGGCCCATTCCTCTGGAAGAGTTGGCCTTGGGGCTGGCTGTGCTGCTGCTGCCTCCCTTTGGCAGGATGGCCACTGGTCTGGTTGTCCTCTCTCCTTGCTATCTGGTTGCTTCCACATGTTGTTGGTGTGCAATCCACAGTCAACTTTTATGGTTATTCGGAATCACTCAGAGCGCCGGTTTCAAATGTCCCAATAGGCAGTTACTTGGGCAATTTGCTTGTCCAGGCTCATTCTGAAAAAGTGAACTAATAGTCACCCTGGCGAAGGGGATAGCTTCCCCACAACTCTTCTGAATACACGGATGTGTTCCTTAATGGGTCACCCTCTTTGCTTTAGGTTTTGAAGCTCATCCTCCACATGCTGATCCTCCTCCATGTCCTCAAATCTGGCTTCTAGCTCTTGTAGGAAGTCATTGACTTCTTGCAGATGGGGGCTGCCTATTATGGAGGGCTGCTAGCCATTCCTTTGCTTCTCCCTCTAGTCCCCCAGTGATAGTATTCACCATGGCTCTGTGTGATGGGTAAAGGTGTCCTTAGTGCTCTAGGTGGACTCTAGCAGAATCAAGGAATAGAGCCAGTTGATCTGAGTCCCTGGGAGAAAATGGATTATTCCTGTATAAAGCATAAGCTGAGTAACACCAAGTTTAACCTTTATATATTTCATGTATCCTGATTTAATCTCATAATCAGAACATGAGTAGGCAGTAAGTTTGGAAAATACAAAGAGACCTGAGATGATCCTGTGAAACTTGTTATGTAAACCAAATGCTTGGTCTGGGGAACTGAAAGTTTTCGGTACATTCTAAGCAGGGTCATGCTGACCTGAATGAGTGCCTAATGGTTTATCAAGAAGTACAATACCACTGGGTCTGGAAACATCTGTGCTGGGCAATTTATGGAGGGGAATTTTGGAGGGTAACTCCAAAAACAGAACATGTGTAGAGAGCCAACTGTGTTATATAAGACCTAGCCATGTGTCCCTAAGGGGACATTCATATTGTTTTACTGTATTATGAGAATTGTATATAAGACGTAAGTGAAGTAATTAGTTGTTCTCTCTCTTTCATGGGAGAACCGTTTTGCAAAAACCTGTAATAAATATATATAAATATATATGATATATATATTCTTAATAAATTTGCTTATCAGTTGTTCATGGTCTCTGTTTTATTTTATTTTATGTGGGTTGGTGTTTTCCTATTTTTCACAGTCTCCATTGAATTTCTTCCTGAATCGAGGCAGTTTGTTCAGCACTGCTCCTCCCTCATCATGTTGGGCCCCGTATGCCTGTGCTTGGTGTGTTTGGTGGTCTCCCTCAGCTCTAGTTTGTAGACAGAGGGGCCGCCCGCCTTGGGCGGCTTGCCTATTGTGTGGAGGAGCCACTGGCAGCAGCCTCAGGTTCATTTGCCTTCTGGTGGGTGAAGAAGGGGGGCTGAGTTTCTGTCTGCGTCTCCTCACTTCAAAGGGTACAATTGCAACCCCCTCTCTTTTGGGTGGCACAACAGCACCTCATCATGAAGGGTGGTTCAGTCAAATTTCTCCCTCAGCTATTCTAAGGATCCCCCCAAGGATTCCATCAATTTTGGGGAGTCTGGTCTGTTCCTAGGCCATTCCACTCTTCCTAATTCACTCAGGGGTTTCTCCCAGCCCTGGGTGCTATGGTGGGGGAGCTCAACCTCAGCCACTTTAGGAACTTTTTGCCACCAATACTCAGCCTTTTCTTTTTGTTCTCTGGGGCAGGCATCTCAGCTTTCTTCGCTTTGATGTCCAAAGAAGGCTGCAGTTTGGTTCTGATTGGGCTGATGGCTCCTGGAGTTCCCTGGGTGGGGATAAGTTCTGCCTCACTCTGGATCGCCTGAAGAAGGCTGTCTTTGGATAGTCCTCCCTCTGCCATGGTAGCCTGAGTTTCTCTGCATGCATCCCAGGTGTCATGGAGCAAATGGAGAGCCTAGGACTCAGGAATCCTTGTCATTTTGATTAGTTTTGCTCCCAAAACTAACTAGTTAGCTTGCTGTCAGAGTTCCGACCGATGCCCTAATTAAATCATGAGACTCAAGCCAAGCTTCAAAAGAAATCCAGTTATTTATTAGGAGCTTCATGTTGGCATGAATCAAGTGAAGCCAACTCTGACCTCACTTAATTCACACCTTGGCTCTGACCCTATTTCCCCCTTCCCCCAAGGTGCGTTATCAGTCACATTCCCCAATGAAGCAATTTCACGGGTTGTAGAAGTTACTCCTTCTGGCTATTGTGGGTCCCCCATGGACTTTGATGTTGCCAGCTGGAATATGCTTTGTTTTGACTGAAATGCAAGTTCTTTGATGCAGCTGCAAGGCTTGGTTTCCCATCGCTCTTCCTATGGCAACTTTAGAGCAGATCAGGAATGCTTCACAAGTTGAGAACATAACTATGAAATGTAATGATGGAACTTATCTTTAATTAGTTCATATTACTCACACGCAATGGGGCTAGCCTCTTTTTTACCTTATTTAAATTTATTTTGCCATAAAATGAAGTCACCGTAGACTCCAATGTGTAATGTAATTTAAACCATTTACCAGCATAATTCGTTGCACCATTTTAAAGGCAACAACGAGAGGCAGAAATTTTAAGGAGGAAGTAAAATTAAAATTTAGTGGGATTTTTGCTGATCCCAAGAAACTGAAGTTGAACCTAAAATAGAGATAGCTGCTACCAAATACAAAGGGGACACAACACTTATTTAAAGGGTAATGATGGGGTAGTTAAAGTAAGAAGACTGAAAGTCCTTGTTTTAGGGCAGAAATTTCTCTATTTGTCTCAGGCGGAAATTGAAATTTATTCAAATTGTTCTTCAGCACAGTTAAATGTCATCCTTTCTAAATGCTATATAGGAAAAATCTTAAAGGAAATTTAAAATGTTCATAAATTTGGTGGCTTTCTGTAAAAACAAGTCACAAATAAAATGATCTTGTACAAATACCTAGGAAAGAAACTCATTCTAAACAACGAAATTAATGAAATATGATCCCTGTGTGGATTACCTTCATGCCAATGTAATGGTACTAATAATTTTAACAATCAAATAACAATACTAACAATTCAGCTTTTGTATATATGCCCATAAAAATATTACAATTTGGACCGGAAGTTGACATCGTGGCGAAATGGATGGGTGATTTTGGGGCTCCAGAATCCCCGCTGATAGCCCCGCTGCTAGATGGTCCACTTTGGACCCCACAGTCTAGTTGTGACTGTGGTAGTGGAGGGCACATCCTGTCAATTCCAGGGTCACTGCAAAGTCCCTGGGAGATCCAGGAAAGCCCTTTTTCCTGCAGTGGGGGAAGCAGCCATAGTGGCTGCCAAGGCTGGAACAGCTTCGGGAGGAGGAAAGAGGAAGGACAGTTAACCGATGTGGTGAGAGAACATTATTCTTTTAAACTGATAAAAAGTACACCCTGTGAGATAAGTGTGTGGATGATCAAGATTAAGGAAATTTAAACAGTGAATTTATTTTGGAAAAGACTATTTTATACCCAATTGCCGATTTGGAAGGTTTTTAAACTAATTGCTTTTTAAGATTGACCGAGACTGGACTGAAAGAGAAGAGAGGGGAAGATATTGTTTTTGGAACTGTGCCTTTCTTAAAATTCTAGTCTGATTTGGGACTGATTTATTGCGAAGTCTCTTCTTTTTGCTTTTTTTGTAACTCTTTTTTCTTTTTTTAAAATTAATTTTCAATAAAGAAGATCTGAACTTTTAACTGTAGGAAAGCTAGGAGAGTGAGTAGTGCTGCCACCTGCTGAAAAAAAAGAAGAAACTTTGTTGCAATGTTTATCCAGGCAGAAAGATGAAGGATACATTGTAGCCATAATAATAACAAAGTGGCTCCGAGCTCTAGTTTGTTAAGTATGTGAAGAGAACATCTGAGGAAGTGGAATTATCTGTATTGTTTACCCAGGTGTTCTTGCTGGACTTGAAATAGGAGCTTTGGAAAAGTGTGGAAGGAAAACTTTTTGTTACTATTCTTTTGGGTAGCTACTTTTATTCTCTTTATTTGGGGCTTGGTTTGGAGAAAACTCTCTGTATGCTTTCCAGATTCAAACATAAGTGAAAGATCTTTATTTTGAGATTTTTAAAGAATTGAATTGGATTAAGGCACTCAAGAGCCTGAAGTTTTTTTCTTTTTTTTCCGTTTTTTGTTGATATTTTTTTTATTCATCTCTTCTTTTTTATTTTTGCTTTGGAGTTTGGCTGGCCTTTATTTTTTCTTTTTTAATTATTCCCTTTTTCTTTTTTCTTTTTTTCTTTTTTCTCTTTTATACTCCATTTTTATATTATTTTTGCTCTATTGGATTTCTATTTGATGGATTAGGGTTTAGAATTGTTTTAATTTACCTGACACCTTTCTGCTCGATATATTTTTTAGCATTTTTAGATTTGTTTTCTGCTTGAGATATTAATTTTATCTTGGGGAAGGTGTGTGTGTGTGTGTGTGTGTGTATGTGTGAATGGATTGGGATGGATTGGATAGAAGGAGTGGGTTTGGAGCGGCTGAATTTGGGGGGAATGAAGGAGCCAGGGGCAAGAAATGGAGCCCTCCCTGCTGAGTGTGCAAACAGAAGCAGATGGGGGCTCAGATACGACCCTGACTCGGTTTGAGTGGGATGCCTTGCCTGCCGGAGAGGAGGGGGTGCATTGAGGTGGGGGAGGAGATCTCTGGGGTATTAGAGAGCTGGAGTATTGCGATTATGACTGGGAGAGGTAGATATGGCAGGAGCTGAGGGGTAGGCCACTCTCGGGGAACTAGGACTCACTGTCTCAAACCGATTACTTGTTCCAGGCCCTTTGGTTCTGGTTCACCGGACTCACCTCGTATACCTGGTGACTTGGGATGTCAGGGCCCGACCTCAGGCTGCTGCTGTTTAATACCAGGTCTGTTGTCAACAAGGCCCCCCTCATTCAGGATTTAATCCTGGAGGAGGGGGCTGACCTGACATGCATAACTGAGACCTGGCTGGGCCAGGAGGGGGGTGTTCCCCTCTCAGAAATGTGCCCAGGCGGGTTTCAGGTATTTCATCAGCCACGGCTCTGGGGAAGGGGTGGAGGAGTAGCAGTTATTGTCCGGAAGAGCCTTTGTCCTCACAGGAACCCTGCCCCAGAGATTGTTGGGTGTGAGTCTCTCCTCTTGATGTTGGACTCAAGGGTTCCGTTGGGCTTGCTATTGACATACCTGCCTCCCAGCTGTGTTACAATAGCCCTGCCTGTGCTGCTAGAGGCAGTACCCGGGCTGGCAGTGGAGTTCCCCAGGCTTATGGTACTGGGGGACTTCAACTTGCCGTCACTTGGCGAACCCTCAGAGGTGGCTCAAGAGTTCATGGCTTCCATGACAACCATGGACCTGACCCAAGTAGTTCAGGGTCCGACTCATAGGGGGACACACACACTTGACCTGGTGTTTCTCTCGGGGCAGTGGAGACATAATCTGGAATTAAGGGGTATAGATGTTTCTCCCTTGTCGTGGTCAGATCATTTCCTGCTGAGGTTGGACTTTAGGCCTCCACTCCTCTCTTCTTTTTCTTAATAATTAGTCTTTTATACTTCCGCTTCAGGCAATAGTAGTCCTCGGGTAGGCTTTTGTCCCCTTGATTACGGTAGAGCAGGTAAACCTGTCTAATCTTGTTCCTGAACAGCACACATTCTTCATCAAACCAGGGATTGCTTCTTGGACGATATGGACCACTTGGCCTACGGTCAGCTCCTAGTTCCCTTTGGATACTATTAATTAATGATTCGAAGGTCGAGATTGCCACTGAGTCACTGCATGTTAAGGCCTGATTGTATAGGCTAAGACACTCCGGGGATAATAAAAGAGAGTGGAACTTTCTTTCAGTCTTGGGAGACCATTTGATCCTCCTTGCATAAGAGGCCACATAAGGATCCAGTATTTGGGGGCCCTTAGGCAGATGTATATTTGTAAAGAGCCCAATGATTGTAACCAGGGGGTAGTGGTCGCTCTCCGTGAGGCAGTCCACAAAAAAAACATGGACTGCCTGTCTTAGTGGCTGGGAAACCAGCACAAAATCAATAACACTACTCCCCCGTGAGGAACTGAAAGTAAATTCACCCGCTAGATCGTCTGGGGGTACTCCCATTAAGGATTGTCTTATTGTGTTGGGATGCTAGGAGGGCTAGTTGAGTGCCAGCGAAATTTGTTAGTTCATCCTTAGAATGCCTGGCTGAAATCTGGTGTCCTATGGCCTGGCAGATTTCTTGGGAATAGAGTGCCTCAATCGATGGGGGAATTTGGCCTCCCAATCGGGCATTAAAGTCGCCCCCTATAAAGATGTACAGCACTGGAAATTTGGTTTCTGTACAAGTAATATAGCTCTCCAGTTCATCCCATTGAGCCTTAGTGTTGGCTTGCCTCACCGTCGGAGGAAGGTAGACGTTGAACACTAACATTTTACTATGACCTCTCTTAATTAGGAACACCATAGCTAAGGACCCACAGGGGGGCAGCTCCACTGTCTCCACTTTCAGGGAGGTAGAGACCAAGCAAGCTAAACCACCCTTAGGTCTTCCCGTCTTAGATTGTTTGGTAGCAGCCAAAGAAATGGCCATAAACCCTGTAAGGGATATCTTATCGCATGCCCAGGTCTCCTGAAGCAGGACCACATCAAATGATTGAATATAGTTGATAAAGTCTGAGGTGCTGCACCTTCTCCCCCAACCTGCTATATTCCATGAAAGGCATCTAAGTGTGCATGGGGGGGGGGGGATGCCAGGTTTGCTAGTCATTCTATATAATTAATTTTTGTCAGAGAGCCCTTCAGATCTGAAAAAATACAGCCATTATTAGATGAAAGTGTCACCCTCTTGGGAGATAAAGGCAGGGAAGAGTGGAGGGGAGGTGAGCCTTGTTCATGAGGTTGTAGGGCTCTGAACGCAGTCCAGTTTGTGCTTCCAACGTTCGTTGGTTGCTTACCTGGCAAGCATTCAGTGACATCAACAGACGAGGTTTGGAGTAGCCCTGGATCTTTAAGTTGACGAATTGGATATTCTGGAGGGAGGGCCGAGGAAACTGCCTCTGCTAAATTGATGTGGACTCCCTGGGGTCCAAATGGTTCCTTATCAGGTAGTGAAAGACTCCAAAGCTTGGATTTAACTGCAGACAGGCGCTTTATAATTTGGGCCCTTTCTGGTTGTGGGAGTGCATGAAAGGAGTCAAAAAGCTGTATCTCCTCCGGATTCCAGAAATTGTCTTGAGATGAGTTGGTTTCATGGATGGATGGAATCCCAGGGGCACTAGCCTGAGGCTTATTCGCTGAGGAGCCTTGGAAGCCCTGGGCTGGTATCGCTTCCTTTGGGGCCATTTCTTCCCAGCTGATTAAATCGTGGCAAACTTCCTGATGAGATGGGCCTCGCTGAGGGGGGTAGATTTGACCGGCTGTAGGACAAACAGTCAAAGTGCCGTCTGAGAAGATGCCATCAGGAAGTCTTACAGGAATGGATGAGTATTTAATAGATGGTCTAGTATCAGGGATGGCATTCAAAATTGGTGCATTAGTATATGCTGCTAAGAGTCTTTTTGGGGCTGTAAGTCTCCTGATGGTCACAGATTGTCGGTTTCTTAAAAGTGGCTTAATCGACATATCTTTGAAGACTCTACTTGGCACAATGCTGAAAGATCTTAGCAGAGATCTTCTCCTGAAGAATAGTTTCGGGGTGCTAGGGTTATCAAAATTGAGTAACACTCTGGTACAGTGTACAGGGGAGGGTAAAAGTTCAATCTTCTTCAAATCATCAGCAGTCAACCCCAGTAACTGTAGTACATGACCCCTTGCCAGCTGAATTGAGCCCCAATAAGGCAAATTGCCGTTAATGGGATTAATATTAAGGGCCACCTGACTTGGCTGTAGAACCAGGTGGCTTCTCACGCCCAGAGGTGCAGAGTTCAACCCACTGGCAGGGCCACCCCAACCAGTACCTTTGCTGGGGCCCGACAGAGAGGGCCCTGTCACCGCATCAGGGCAACCATCGGCAATCAAGGAAGCCAGGCAATCTAAGGTACTTAATATTTTGTCAAGCTGTGACTGTATGCTCGCTGTTGTTTCTGCAACCAGAAAACATTGCTGGGCCAAGAGTTCTATAAGAGTAGGTTCATTTGAAGGTTGAGTGGGGACCGTAGTTTTTGAGGAGCCTTTGTTCTCAACTCGGGGGATGACATCCTCGACCAACGGAGGGTCACGACGACCAGCAGCAGTCAGATGAGAAGGAGCTGGAGGTTGAATTAGAGCAAAGTCCTCAATCTTGGATTGCTTCAAGGAAGGTTGGGAAGTCAGGTCAGTAAGGGATCTGGTCCTTTTCCTTAACTTCATTATGTAATATAGCAAAAAATCTAGTTTCTGAGATGAGTCCAGCTCCAAAGGAAGAGGAGTCAGGAGGAAACAAACCCTGATGCAAATAACAGCAAAATTCCTCACGAGTAAGGCAAGGATCCTGCCCTCCCGGCAGAGCAAGGAGCAGGGAGTAAGTAAAAATAGTAAAATAAGTAGAATAGCAAAAATAGTAATTAAAAATAGAATAAAATAAATCAGATAAAAAGAAGTCAGATCAAAGCTAGGCAGTACTGAGAGAAGCTTCCGGTTCCGGATGGCGACAGATGCTGCCTGGGCGAGCTCCTGCGCCAGCGTCTGAACCCCCCCCTGCTTGGAGGCCCCTCGGGGCTGGGTGCCCTGGTTTCGGGTTATCCGCCATCAAGGGCGGCTCGCCAGGGGTCCCCTGCCTCAATTCCAGGGGCTAGGTGGCCAATCCTGGTGCGCCTGAGGCTCCGGTGAGTGTGGGCAGTGCGTGGCGGCCATTCTCAAGGCCACTGACTGCACCATTGTGCCTGTAGGACCCAGTGCATATTGAAATTAAGGCAGCAGGTAAAGAGGCGATCGGAAGAGGAAGGGATGCAGGCCAGAGAATAAGTAGAAAAGGAGAGACCTTGATTGGCGAAATGACGAGGCGTCCTGCGAGTGAGGGGGGGGCGAAGTTTCCCCCCCCCTTGTAGTTGGGAAGGGCGCCATGGCTGAGAGGAAAGAGGAGGAAAAAAGAAGGAGACCTCTTACCTCGCTGATTTTTTCTGGAGAATGGTGGAGGCGGAATTTGAGAAGGGAGGCTGGAGGCCTCTCTCTTTGCTGGAGAGTTATGGCCGGGGCCTGATTTCCTGCTTCTTTGTACACAATTGATGACATCACCCACCTCTGGTTTCCTGTTTGACCTACTCTACGAGCCGGACTCGTTGCTTCTGTGAGCACCCACTGGTGGATTGTGAGGAAACAGTGCTGACTTTTAAGAGGATCTTTTCTTCTCTGGATGCTTGTGCCTACCTGAGGACCTCTCATTCTTTATCACTGCAAGATGGCAAAAGGACAAAGACTAGCCGCAGGTGTCATGGAAAAAATTCTGGAGAAATTGGCAAAATTGGATGAGAAACTTGTGAAACTTGATAAACTTGATGACCTGCAAAAAGGGCAACTGGAAATAAAATTTGAAATCGTAGTTATGAAAAAAGATTTAACTGCTGTTCAACAGCTGGCAGAGGAGAATAAGAAAAAGGTGGGAGGTTTGGAGGGGGAGGTGCGGGCAATCCAGAGGAGGGAAGAAATGAGAGGAATGTAATCTTAACTTCGCAGCTGGATAGAATGTCTTATTTTCTCAGGTTTCAAAATGTGGAAGAGGTGGACCAGGAAGACTTGCGAGAAGTGATGGCTAAATTGTTGGGTGAATTTACTGAAAGAGGTTTGGATGAGATATGGATCTAGTTTATACAGTAAACTCACAATATGCAATTTTACATAGTGTCCCAAGAGAGGTCCACATTAAATTCGTGAGAAGGGAAACGAGAGATGAAATACTGAGAAATCAAAGATCCGGGGTGTTGATATACAGGGGCAAGGAGGTCACCATTCTGAAGCAGATCCCTAGACAGGTACGAGAATTAAGAAGAAATTATTATTTTTTATCAAATAAATTGTACCTTAAGGGAATTGGCTTCAGGTGGTTGATGCCGGAAGGTTTGATGATTTTCTGGGAGGGCAGTAGGAAGAAAATTAATAGTGTGGTGGAGGCTAAGGCCTATTTGGAGCAACATAAGACCCTCCGAGAAGGGGAAGATAGAGGAACCGAGGAAGGGGAGGTATCAGATGACCAAGGAATGGGGGCGGGCGAGGCCGTGGCGGTCCGGGAGGAGGGGGGTGCTAAGGCCAGAACCTTGAGACCTAGAATTAAGAAATGACGAAGTGGGAGGAATCTATTATCTTGTGCCTTTTATGACATCTCTTATTTTTGTAAACTTTAATATTACTCTGGATACCGAACTGATATTTTTGTATAAATCTGGTTGTTAAATTTGAAACTTTAACAAGGGAAGATCTCCTGTATGTGAAAAAAAGAAAAAATATATATAATATCCTTGTAAAAGGATAATGAAAATTCCACATATTGTAAGCGATAATATTGCTTATTTTTAACCAATAAAAACTTTTATAATAAAAAAAAGAAAAGAAAGAAAGCTAGGTAGTACTCGGCTTCCAAGCTAAAGCAATAAATCCTAGATAACAGCAACAAAAAATGGCAACAAAGCACTCCCAAGACTGAGCCCAGCTCAGGTTGTTAAAAATTGTTAAAAATACAGCTCCAGGTTGCATAAAATTTCAAAAAATATAAAAAATTTAAAACTTGGGAAATTTAAAAAACTAAAACAAAGCCTTAAAAACAGTTAGTAGATAAAATAAGTCAGTTTAAGCTTGGTTAGGAGCAGAGAGCCTCCTACTTGCCTCCTGCCTGATCCACCATCTTGGATCCTCTCAGGTCTGAATGTATACATGCTTACACTTTATGCTACTAATCTAGGCTCACATATATTACAAAGCACATTATATTATTGCACAGGAAAGCATCATGCATGCCACCACCATGTGGACCCAGGAAAGCTCCCTGGTTTACCAAGGAGCTCCGGGAGATGAAGCGCCAGAAGAGAGCGACGCTGGAGGACCAGTAACTCCGAATCTGACCAAAAGCTCTTAAGAGCCTTTATTAGGACTTATTTAGTGGTGATACGGGTGGCAAAATGTTCACATTTTTCCACACTTATTGAATCCGCTGATTCACGCCCAGCTGCCCTATTTAGGGTGACGCGCTCCCTCCTTGATGTAGGGGGAGTGGAAGAGTCCTTGCAGGGTAGAGCTGTAGAGTTTATGCAGTTTCTGTCAGATAAAGTTGCTCAGATTTGGATGGACCTGGACTCTGACTGGGCAATTCTGACCGAGATGACAGGGGCAGGTCTTAGTCCTATTGTGTGGGATGAGTTTGAGCCTGTGACTCCTGAGGAAGTGGACAAGGCTGCGGGGGCAATGAGTTCCTTCACTTGTTTGTTGGACCCATGCCACTCCTGGCTGGTCTCGGCCAGCAGGGAGGTGACACGAGGCTGGCTCCAGGCTTTAGTTAACACGTCCTTGAGGGAGGGGTCCTTCCCGCAACCATTGAAGGAAGCGTTCATAAGGCCCCTCCTCAAGAAGCCTTCCCTGGATCCAGCAGAATTAAAGAACTTACATCCAGTCTCCAATCTACCCTTTGTGGGAAAGGTTGTAGAGAAAGTGGTGGCACTTCAGCTCCTGCGGTCATTGGATGAAATGAATTATCTGGACCCTTTTCAGTCTGGCTTCAGGCCTGGCTACAGCACAGAAACTGCTTTGGCCACACTGATGGATGATCTCTGGAGAGCTTGAGGTGGGGGTCACTCCTCCATCTTGATGCTGTTTGACCTCTCAGTGGCTTTTGATACCATTGACCATGATATCCTTCTGGGACGACTAAGGGAGTTGGGAGTGGGAGGCACCGTGTTACGGTGGTTCTCCTCCTATCTCTGGTCGGTCACAGTTGGTGTTGGTAGGAGGACAGAAGTCGACCCCTAGGCCCCTCATTTGCGGGGTGCCTCAGGGCTCGGTCTTCTCTTCCCTCCTATTTAACATCTACATGAAGCCGCTGGGTGAGATCATCCGATGATACAGGGTGAGATATCAGCAATACGCTGATGATACCCAGCTGTATATCTCTACCCTGCGTCAATTCAGTGATGCAGTGGATGTGATGTGCAGGTGCCTGGAGGCTGTGAGGGTCTGGATGGGAGTCAACAGGCTCAGACTTAATCCAGACGAGACCGAGTGGCTGTGGGTATTGCCTCCTAAAGACTATGTTGATTGTCCAACCTTGATTCTGGGGGGGGGGGAGAAATTGTCCCCCTCAGAATGGACTTGTAATTTGGGTGTCCTTCTAGACTCACAGCTAAGATTAGAGCAACATCTGACAGCTGTGGCTAGGGGGACCTTTGCACAGGTTCACCTAGTACACCAATTGTGTCCCTATTTGGATTGGGAGGCTCTCCTCACAGTCACTCGTGCCCTTGTCATCTCACAGTTAGATTATTGCAATGCGCTCTACGTGGGGCTACCCTTGAAAAGTGTTCGGAGACTACAGTTGGTCCAGAATGCAGCCACATAAGCTATCATGGGTGTACTTAGATACATCCACATTACACCAATTCTCTGCAAGCTGCACTGGCTCCCTATTGGTCTCCGGGCACAATTCAAGGTGTTGGTTATTACCTTTAAAGCCGTACATGGCTCAGGGCCAGGTTATCTTCGAGACCGCCTTCTACCACATAGCTCCCAGCGACTGGTAAGATCCCACAGAGTTGGTCTCCTCCAGGTCCCATCAACTAAACAATGTCGGCTGGTGGGCCCATGGGGGGAGGGCCTTCTCTGTGGCTGCCCCAGCTCTCTGGAACCAGTTACCTCCTGAGGTCTGGACCACCCCCATCCTATTGGCCTTCTGAAAAGTGGTGAAGACCTGGCTTTTCTAGCAGGCCTGGGGCCTTTGATCTCACTGTTGCGATCTGGTGCGATCTGGCCATGATGGTGTGAATGGGTTTTAGTGATTTAATTTTTAAATGTTTTTATAATGGTTTTCTAAATGCATTGTAAGCCACCCTGAGTCTCTGGAGAAGGGTGGCATATAAATTGAACTAATAAATAATAAATAAATAAACCTGAAGAGTTGGCATTCTTCTTTTTCCACATTTGATTTTTTGTTTTTTCTCTTTTTTTCTTTTTCCATATATATATATATATGTATGTATGTATGTATTTCTCTTTAGCCAGGTTCTACCTACGTAAACCAAGACTTAGTGAATTGTGATTTTACTGAACTAGGGCTGCATAAAATCTTGGTTTACGTAGGTAAAACCTGGCTAAAGAGAAATACACATAAAACCTACGAAAAAGAAAGAA